>CAIGRP010108818.1:0-30208 GCA_903798385.1 Fraxinus cuspidata | reverse complement strand
TTAAAACTTTAATTAAATAAATAATTATTATTATACATATAAAAAATAAATTTAATATTCAGTATTATTAATATTATTAATATATATTTAAATTTAATTATAAATTAGTCTATATAAAATTTTATAATTTAATTAAAAATACATATTTTTCAGAAAAATGAATGAAAATAGAAACAAAAAAGTTATAAAAATACAATTTAATTCTTTTATAGAAAATATAAATAAACAATAAGAGAGAAAAAGAAAAATAGAAACTAATATAATCAATAGAAAAAAAATTAATCATAACTTTAATGTCCATAAGAGAGAAAATGAAAGAGAAATATTGGAAAAAATATATATATTAATATTTTTTTTTTTATGTAAAAGTCACCCAAAATCTTGTAATGAATGAATAACAAATTTTGAGATTTTATTTTATACTTTCTGTTTAAAAGTTAGTACCATTGAGACTTTTATAAGTCTCTAAAAGCCATAAAAATTTGAATACCCAAAAATTTATAAAGATCTTTAAAAAATTTTAATTAAATACACCGTGACTTTTAGAGACTTTAAAAGTTCATAAAAGTCTCAATTAAATAAATCAATACTTTTAGAGAGTTTCCAAAATTCTACATTGAATACCAATAAATTTTTTAAATCTCAAAAAGGACTTTTATAACGAGAGCTGCCTAGGTATTATTGTGTGCCTTCTAGAAAAATATTATTGATATTACAACACCAGTTTAGATGGTACCAAATGTCATTAAATGAAATGTACAATTAAATGAATCACATATGTTCATATTTAATTAAATCAAACACATAATATCACATTAACTAATGCTCTAACATCACTGGTGTTAAATAAGATTATTCAGAGAATATATACCTTTTGATATAGCATGTTCTCGTGAATAATCACTTTCTCCGTGTCCTCTGGGACTGGCTTCTAAGATTATGAGAAAGTTACTAGCTTACAATGTTAACAACAGCACAGTTATAAATGAGAATTTTACTGTTCCTTCGCTAAAATTGGAACGAACAATACAATCCCTATGCAAGGATAACACTGCACAAATCGAGAAATGTAGTGTGTTTCTTTATATTGACATTTAACAAATAAACCTTCAAGAATGATGTAATGATACTCAAATCTCAAGCCAAAACGCTTGTTAGATCTCTCTCTCTTTCTCTACTAAAAACAATTGCATACACCAAGGCCAGTTGTAACAGTTCTTAATACAATCCTTTTTCCTATCACAAAATATTCATTTTACAGAGAATAGCAAGAGGACACCTATAAAAACTCAAACCAGAGCGGTAATGGTACCTATTTAATTCCAAACTACAGAAAATACGAAAAATAAAAATAATAACTTAACCGTCCCATGGTCTAAAAATCAAGCTGAAACCTGTAGAAAGACTCCCTGGTTATGTCGAGGAAAAACAAACCATCTATCAGAAGCACGAAATTGACGGCTAGCTAGCCTGTTCTGGCCTTAAACTAAAAAGATGTCCCAATTTATTGGCTCCTTTTATAACTTTGCACTTGGGTCCGGCACTTGTTTTTCAAATCAAAACTTGTTTGACATCACATTAGACGATTCAAGATTGGAACTTGAAAATGGAATTGATTTTCAAAAGAAAGGTCTCCTCGTTCAGTACTTACTAGACCAGTTGAGTTGTGTATGCTGTGTTTGCTGATAAACACTGGTTGGAGGTCCAACCATATCGACAGGACTTGAAATGGTTTGAGATTGTTGCAGAAGAGGGTGAACAGTTGCTGCTGTCATTGCCTGTGCAGGGTGGTACATACCTGCAAATGTGCCGTGGCCAGGCTGCATTGGATTGAAAGGCAGTTGGCTCTGAGGAAGATTGTAAAACGAACTAGCCTGGAAGGAAGAAATATCCTGACTGGGAGTTGTGAACCATATACCTGAACCCTCACCCTGCAAAGCAAATTCACCACCAACATTAGTGTACTCACCCAACGCATCCCCGGACAAGAATCAGAGGATAAGACTTTTTCTCTCAAAACAAGGAAACTTAATAAAAGGTTACAATTTCTTCACTTTGATTACCTTCTTGGGGGGAAAAGGAGAAGTGATTTACTAGGAGATTTTTTATCTTTCCTCAATCTCTTTCTTTACATAGTCCCAAGGGACTCAAAACCATTGCTAACAGCAACTCATAAATTGAAGTGCAAGATCATAAACCTTAAACATACCGTATGCTAATAATGAAAACCAGTACCAAAATGAATTGCAACAAATGTCAAAGAGCAAGACAAATACTGGAATAATTCTGTAATATGAGAGAGGTTATTATATTTAAGAACAGTTTTACTAGACGAAATGTTGAGATAACCGTTGGCCAAGATTGCAAATGGAGGAGTACAAGCATGACAGCATCTGCCACATCAACCGATGCTCTTACCTTAGAACATAGTCAAAGAGTTTTTCAGTTATAACTTTCTTAACATAATTCCAGTACTACGAGCTATGTGTACCCTCTGATGGAAGAAGGTATTCAAGATTGATTCTAACATTATCTAGGAAGTAAAGCTACCTCAATGTTTTTCGTAACCTCAATAAAACTAAATTCCAAAATGAGTGAACATTGTCAAAATAGATCATGTAAGAAGCACAAAAATACACACCTGTTGACCACTGACATAGAGACTATTTTCTTTAACTTGATGGGCAGCAAGGTCCGCATTAGATGTTGAAGAAACAACTGTTGTGGCTGAACTGGTATAGTTGGCCGTGGAAAGGCCATATGGCCCGTAACTGCCGGGCACTCCCATGTAGGTTGAGTTTCCTGCATTAGGCCCCTGCTTAAATTGAGAAACTGAATATTTGGCAGTTGCCCCAGGTGGAGTTGGATACATACTTCCGGCCTGAGGTTGCTCAGGTAATGCACCATTAGCTAAGAATTGATGAACTGCTGCTGGTGGGACATAATATGGAGAGAAATAGGGACTATATGGAATGTAGTTTGGAGGATAATGTGGTAAATGCATCCCGGTTGGCCGGAAAACTGAAAGCGGTTGCTGGGAGCTCTGCATAACTCCAGCAGCTTGAGTCACAAGTGGTGTTGGAGCAGCGGTGGATAAAACCATAGGGACGCCACCCTGCAACCAGAATATTTCAATGTACGGTACCTTCACCAATTGAATGGAAATTACAAGAATTGATAGCAGCGAACCCAGGATCACCTCAAGATACATCTATGTCAACGAGAGAACACCTATGAAAATGAAACCAAAATTTGTGGAGTTTTTCCACCATATCCATACAAATGCACACTTGGCATGGCCCCCTTTTGGGAGAAAGACTAAAAACTGTCAGTATAACGTAAGTTCGACAAAGCAACTTTTTCCAAACAGCAGTAGTGTAAGAATCAGCGGTGCCAGTCACCACCACCAAGCATAATGAGGTGCCAAAAAGCATCTATCAAATTTATTCTAACAATGCACTTAACACAATATGCATTCTATAAAGGTTAATATCAAACCATCAGTAAACATTTCAACTTTGCCTCCCTATTTAATTACTAACGTTATAATGTGTCTCAGGGTGAAAGATATTCTAATTGCAAAGTAGAAGCATGTCTTTTATAAAGAATCATTTATGTTGGTTACACTGAAATTCACAAAATTAATGGGAATTATAGATCGATTATTCACCATTCAAAATGAAAATAGACAAAAATGATAGGAATCATAGATCAACTTATAGATACTACATCATAAAGATATTCTTTTACAGTTTCGCTAACTGCATGGAAAATGCTTACACTATGACACGTAGATCATTTGACTTCACAATGAGTAAATAAAGTACATATGAATCCAAGAAAGAAAACCAGCAACTAGATAATAACCTATTATCAGAAAATCCAAATAAATAAATAAATTGACAAAGAATCCTTAGTTTCAGAATCATCAGAACTAACTTGAATGATTCTGATACCTATAATCGGTGCAGAAAACAAAAGGATCTAGCAAAGGCAAGTTAAGAGAGTTTTTGGAACAAGCCAGGCTCTTTCCAAGATACAATATTTGCCAAAACCCTTCTTAGTTCAACCCGTATATAGAATGAATCTCAATTAGTTAGCTCCACACCTCTTTTTCACAAGTATTTCAAGTCTCGGTCAATTTCTCATCTTCAGGAATCTGAAAATATAGAACTTTATTATAAAAGTCAATCAATTTTCTAGTGTCAATGATACTAGTTTTACAGGAAATTTGTATAATTCTCCATTCAGAAATTAAAATGTCCTACTGGGTTTATGAATTCTTGGACCCATTTAGAGTTTCGTCTTAAGAGTCAATTCTTTTTCCTCTTCTTTATAGTTTTGCAATTGACAACGCTTCTTTTTTGTGTTTTGGTCTTTCATAGATTCAGATTAGCTCTATCTTATTCCTGCTGAACTCACAGCTCTAACTTACCTTACAGCACCAAACCACCACAACCAAGGTCCCCATCACTGTTCATGAGTGCCCAACTCACCAGTGAGAAGTACTTTCAGGAAATTCAAGCCTATGCTCTCTCTACATTCCTATCCATCTATAAATCTTCAGCCCAGAAGCTTTTAGCATTTTATTAACACAATTCATGTTCATTACCAAACCTAGATCATTTACTGGGACTGTACATCAAAGTTCTAAGGGACAACAAAAGATAAACCCTACATGGATGGCCTACAAAAGCTTTAGACAACCTGATAGGCCCCCCAATCTAACACACGTACTCTAGAAGAATCAAGAAGAATGGAGAGAAGGGGGGCAGCAACTAATTCTGTTAGAAAGGCAGTGATGTAACCAAAATCTGTTTTAACACACTTATAAATAATAGACGAGAGAATAGAGGAGGATATGACTTTTGTGAGTGAAGTGAGGTATAGGAGAGATTCAGCCCTCTCAAAAGGCTGCTAAGTATCATTCCTGTTTTCTGTAATTTTCCATTCAATCAATACAAAGCCCTTTTGGCTCTCCCCATTCTATTGTTCTTTACAATCACAGTTGATTCCTATCAAAACTGGTATCAGAGCACCCAAAAAATAGCCATACACGACCATGACTCTTGCGAACAGAATGGGGGAATTAGAACAGAAGGTTGAAAGCAATCACCAGGAGCTGCAATCCGGTCTCGAAATCCTACGTTCAGAGTTTAAGTCAATACATTCCAAGTTCGATCTATTGCTGCACACTTGGGAAGGTAAGGAAAGAGAATTAAAGGAGAAGGGCCCAACTATTGAAAACTCGCCAGGGACACAAGCTGAATTGGGATTAACATAGTCAAGGCCAGGTGAGAGTCAGAATAGTACAGGGGAAGTTAGTGATTGGAGGATGGAATCGCATGTCCAACGACTGGAGATGCACGTATTTGAAGGAGATGATCCAGATGGGTGGATTTTTCAGGTAGAGCGGTACCTTCGCCTCAATCGAATAAGTGAGGAAGATAAGGTTGAAGCCGCTGCCGTGTGCTTTGAAGATGAGGCCCTGGCATGGTTTAAGTGGGAAGAGAAGCACCGTTCACTGAGAAATTGGAATGAACTGAAAGCACAACTCCTGCTTCAATTCAGTCCCATGCAGGGGGGCTCCTTGTCTGCTCAATTCCTGTCTCTCAAGCAGATTTAAACAGTCAGAGACTACCGCCGGAGGTTTGAAACATTAGCAACTCCGTTGAAGGACGTCTCCGAAGAGATTCTGGAATCAATTTTCCTTAATAGGCTAGTGCCATAAATCAGAATTTAGGTTTACTTACTCAGGCCACTGGTAGAGGACCTAAATACCCTTAGCCAAACAAACCATATCAATTCCGGCCCAATTAAACCCAAAAGCATTCCTTATAACAGCCCAAACCCACCTCAAGCCCTCAACATTCAAAATCGAAATGTCGTACCCCTAAATCTAATCTCCAATCGCCCCAGCTTTTCCCCCAACTTTCCCACGCCTTTCAAGAGACTTACCGACGCAAAAATTCAAACAAAACGAGAGAAATGTCTGTGCTATCGCTGTGACGAGAAGTTCACTATTGGCCATAAATGTAAGAATAAGGAGTTACAAGTGTTGGTTATTCGAGAATTGGAAGGGAAGGAGCAATCGATGGCGTCGGATGAGTTTATTGAGACTCGATGTCCTAGAGGTTGAAGAAAAATTGATGGGTCAGCCGGTCAAACTCTCCATTAATTTGGTAGACAGGTTGACGGCTTCGAGAACAATGAAAATGAAGGGGTTGCTCGGTCCGAGGAATGTGGTAGTACTAATTGACAATGGAGCTTCCCACAATTTCATCTCAGCTGGATTAGTGCATGAGGTGGGGCTCTTATTATCGAGCATGAGGTAAGGCTCTCATTATCGGGTAGTACTAGTTACGGTGTAATAATGGGGACGGAATTTACTGTAAAAGGAGAAGGCATCTGCAGGCGTGTAACCTTAAAGCTGTCGTGGTTGAGGACTTCTTGCCTCTAGAGTTGGGTAGTTCCGATATCATACTTGGAATGCAGTGGTTGCAAAAATTAGGAAAAATGCAAATCCACTGGCATAGTTTGACAATGTCATTTATGGTGGCGGGGTAACTATTAACTTACAAGGAGACTCGAGCCTCAGTAAAATTCCAGTGTCATTAAAATCCATGTGGAAGGCCTTCAAGGAACAAGGTGAGGGACTGCTACTAGAATTAGGAATCATCACTATATCTTCCACTCCATCCTTACATCGGCCACCAGCGATTATTGGAGAAGTTCAAGAGGAATTTAAGGCAGTTTTTGAGGATATTACTCAACTACCACCCAAACAACATCAGGATCATGCAGTTGTATTAAAATCCAGGGATGAATGAGCAAGTGCATGGCATTACCGATACACCCCTTCCAGAAGAATGAAATTGAGCGACTAGTTCAGGACATGTTGGCGGCGGGTATTATCCAGCATAGCATCAGTCCCTTTTCTAGCCCCGTGCTCTTATTAAAGAAAAAATATGGGAGTTGGTGATTTTGCGTAGACTAGTGGGCTTTAAACAAAGTGGCCGTTCCCGACAATCATTGATGAACTGTTGAATGAGTTGCACAAAGCTAAGGTATTCTCAAAAATAGACCTCCGGTCGAGGTGCTATCAGATTCAAGTTAAGGCAGAAGATGTGCCGAAGACCGTTTTCTGAACCCATGAAGGACATTTTGAAATTCAAGTCGTGCCCTTCAGCTTGACTAATGCACTGGCCACCTTTTAGTCCCTAATGAATGATATCTTCACGAACTTACTCAAGAAATGTGTATTGGTGTTCTTTGACGATATATTGGTATATAGCCGAACACAAGTTGAGCATAGGGGGGTGATGCAGATCTTGGTAACCAACCAACTCTTCACCAATAAAAAGAAATGTTCCTTTGGTCAGAGAGAGATTGAATATTATTTCAGAGCAGAAAGTAGCAACTAACCGGTCCAAGGTTGTAGCCATGAGCAACTGGCTGGGAAACCTTAAGGAGCTGTGGGGTGTCCTAGGATTAACTAGGTACTACATACGCTTTGTAGAGGCATATGGGTAAATAGCGTGGCCCCTTACTCAACAATTGAAGAAGATAGCTTCGAGTGGAGCAACACGGCTGAGGTTGCATTCATTAAACTTAAGGAGGCCATGACAAAGGTTTTTGTGTTAGCTCTTCCAGATTTTTCACAACATTTCATTATTGATACCGAAGCTTCCAAACATGGTTTAGGTGTGGTATTAATGTAGATTCAGTGACCCATAGCTTATTTTAGTCAAGTTCTTCCACCAAGAACTCAAGGTAAATCCATTTATGAGAGGGAGCTAATGGCGATAGTATTGGAGGTACAAAAATGGAGACATTACCTACTTGGAAGACGATTTGTGGTAAGAACAGGTCAAAAGAGCCTCAACTTCCTCCTCGAGCAACGGGAGGTAAGAATATCATAAATGGTTGATAAAATTGTTGGGTTTTAACTTCGACATCGATACAAACTTGGACTAAAAAATAGGGCAACAGATGCGCTGCCTCGAAAGGGGAGGAATTATCACCTTTATGGCTCTTAGCATCCCCAGTGTCTTACAAATAGATGAAGTGATTAAAACAAAGACGGAAGACTACGACCTGGGCCGCATTAGGGCTGCCTTAAGGATAATCCATCTTCATGCCCAGGATATACACTTTCAAGGAGTCTTATTATACAAGGGCATGATCACCTTACCTAAGTTTTGTTGCCTTTACAAGAAGGGCACAATAGCAAACTAGATGAACATGGTGGTTTCTTTAAAACTTACAAGAGAGTGGCTAACACATTTTACTGGATTGGTATGAAGGACGTCAGGAAGTACGTGGCTGCTTGTGAGGTTTATCAACAGTTTAAATATTCAACTCTAGCTCCAACAAGCCTATTACAGCCTCTATCAATTGCAAAGCAGGTTTGGGAAGATATGTCTATGGACTTTATAGAATGATTGCCTATGTCAAAGAGGTTTGATTCCATTCTAGTAGTGGTGGACAGCCAAAGTAAATATGCTCATTTCATCAAACTCAAACACCCATTCACCGCACCTTCGTTTGTATCAGTCTATATTAAAGAGAGATCGTTTGCATGGGATGCCACGCTCAGTAATATCTGACAGAGATAAGTTGTTCTTGAGCAAATTTTGGAGTGAAATGTTTCGCCTGCAAGGGACTACATTAAAACATAGTTCAGCTTATCACCCACAGACCGAGGAACAAACGGAGGCGGTTAATCGAGGGGTCGAAACATATCTCCATTGCTTTGCTGCCTTCTGGCGGAAAGAATGGCACCGCTTTTTGTCTTGGGCAGAACTTTCATATAACACTTCGTTCCATGTACCTGCACAACTTACACCCTTTAGCATACTATATTGGAGAGAGCCCCATCTCTATTGCCCTTTGAGAAAGGCACCACAATTGTTTCTTCCCTGGACCAACAATTAGAGGAACGTGACAGGGTGTTGGAGGAGCTCAAAATTCACTTACAACGAGCTCAACAACAAATGAAGAACATGGCTAATAAGCATAGACGCGCAATAGATATTTCAGTAGGTAACTTGAGTGTATTTAAAGAGGAGACTGTATTGTCGCAAAACTTTGGCACACTGAGTCAATGAAAAGTTGGCTCCTCGCTACCATGGGCCTTTTAAAATTGTAGGTAAGGTGGGAAAGGTTGCTTACGAACTAGACCTACCGCTTGGAACCTTAATTCACCCGGTCTTCCATGTACCGCAATTGCGAAAAGCTGTGGGGGAGCATCATCTGCCAACTCAACTACCACTCAATCTTGGTGTGAATCGGGAGTTATTGGTGGAGCAAGAGGCTGTGTTGGGAGTCCGAGCTACTTTATCAACTGCTGAAGATATGGAAGTGCTGGTAAAATGGAAAGGGATGTCTCCAATGGAAGCCACCTGGGAGATATAGGAGAGATTCAGCCCTCTCAAACGGCTGCTGCTAAGTATCATTCCTGTTTTCTGTAATTTTCCATTCAATCAATGCAAAGCCCTTTTGGCTCTTATAATTCCATTGTTCTTTACAATCACAGGTGATTCCTATCAAAACCACTTCGACTAAAGTTTTGACGCTCAGCAAGATTAGAGTCATGGTTTGCCAAAAGAAAAATTAAAGATATGGACCTTATATACGAGTTTAAAAGGATGGTGAGTGATTTGGAAAGCATGAACATTTTCCTATTGTGAAACAAGAAAATAAGAAACAATGTATCATTTTGCACAGGAATATATGCAAAAATGTGACAAACTAATGCTTTGAAGCCTAGGAAGCCCCTTTACTCCAAAAGCCTTTTAAATATTCCCAATACCCAATACAATATTCGTCTAATAGCCTATTGGATAGGTATTGGAATCTATGAAGCACAAACATATACACGGGAAATGATCACAATTTCCTAGAGACACAGACATGACATTTTTCGCAATAATGCTAGGATGTGCAGGACAGTCCCTGAAAGCAGTAAAGGGTTTGGAAGGACAGGAAACCAAAGAATTTTCAGCAAGTTGAAATGGATGACAAACGCCATTATAATGTACTCGTATACTCCCATCCATTGAAGAACCTGAGCATTCTGTACCTTCTACTCTGTAAAATCAGTTAGCTTTTCCTTTATAGTCTTAGGAAATGCATTTCATCCTACATGCACATTCTTGCATAGAAACAAGGTTGACATAAGAAACTGTACTTAGGCTCAACTTTTAGTCTTCCAAAGTAAATATCCACCAGGTTAAGCACAAAAACCAAAAGATCTTGTTTGCCAGAGGTTTACTTTTCTAACAGAAAAGATTTTTGAAGAATTAACCGCAGGAAATTTTTCTGGTATTCTTGAATCGCCATAGATGAGTTTGAACGAAAAGGTGACATGAAAAATTTATCCCAATATTTCCTGTACGCTTGTACCAAATGGAAGAACAGACACCGAAAAGTAAGAAATATAGCAGCAGAGATCCCCAACCTTAGAGCAGGTAGCATTTTTTGGTCCTCAACCTTCAAATAGAAGCATTGAGTCCCCAACCTTTCATTTTAGCGGCAGTTAGGTTCCCTAGTGGACCATTTTCCTCTTATATTTAAATAACAATATAATTTTTTTAAACGAGACGAATTCACCCTTACATTTAAATAAACAATATTTAATAAAAGAGAGTAAAATAAAATAAGAAAAAAGAATGATCAACTTCTTCCCAAAAATCTCCCCCACCCCAACCCTCAAAACTTCCTTCACTCGTAGCAACCACCCGGCCAGCTACCCACCCCCACACTTGAAGCTCATGCCTCCAACAGATCTACAACCCACACCTCAAACACCATTTTTATCAGACAATCTGGTAAAATCCAATTTGCTATGGTCAACTCTGATTTTATCGATATCCTCTTCATTTAATGCAATATGTGTTACAAAACACTCGCTGCATGCTGTTACGAAACTCATCTTTCTTCCCAAATTTGCATTTAAAACTCCAACCTCGACAACCAAGAAAGTTGTTGAAGAAGTACACCAGTTTTCCATCATTCACAAGGACACCAAGCAACTGAAGCCGGAGTAGGGACTGGATTTCATCATTGGGTATTAACACTGTAGAGAAACCAGCCGATGCAAAAAGCTTTTCGACTCAAACCTGTGTTCCCATTGCTTGGGTCCATTTGCATGTAAAGGATGTGCTGTCTACATGACAATGAAAAAGAACACATCTAGAAGATGTCTAGGGGATGGGGGTTGCCAGGAGGGGGTTGTTTGAATGGGGTGGATAAGATGCACGTTTTTTCCCCTCTTGTTTTTTATTTAAACTTTTTAATTTAAAGATGGGGTAAATTCGTCCCTAATGATATTTTGGTTTGTTAGGTAAAGAAAGACAAGGACAAAATTCTCCAGTGGGGACGTAACTGCTACTAGAATGAAAGATTGGGAAGCCAAATGCTCGTTTTTTATGGTGGGACCAAAGTGCAACGCATGTTAAAGATTAGGGATCTCTGCAGCTATTTTCTCTAAGTACAAATTCATATATTGATGAAAACACGCATCATAAAAAATCTCCAATTATGTTTCTTAATGGAAAATTTTTGGTGGCAAGATGAATTTTCACCATTAAGAAATATCTTCAAGATAATTTCTACATGACAAAGGTCAGAACCTTTTAATAAAAGTTCAAGCTTGATATTACGCAAATCGACACCAAAAAGAAACAAAATTGAATCATGTTTATCCTGTCCTCTTTCTAGAGACAATCACAGTTTAAGTTTCCTACACAAACAGCAAAAGAAATATGCAAACAGTGAACTCCCAGGGATTTGAAAGCCCAAACCTCTGGTGGAGACTGCAAAGTCAATGCAGAGAGCATTTTAGACGCAGCTCCAGCTGAATGGAATGGCGAAATGCGGCCATCATTGTGTGCGCTAGGCCGATATAATTGCAAATAATAGCTTGTTGGGTCAAATGATTGCTGTATCTGTAACAATAAATCTGAAATTAAATTATTGTTACTTACAGAAACCAAGTGATGTGCATAATAATATGCATCAACTTTCCTAAATCTGAGAAAGAATGATTATTTATAATAATGAAGGAACATGCCAGCTATAATAATTGAAACTTGAAAGCCGATAGTTAAAAAAACTACGAGGAATATAATGGAGACATCTAAGACATACAACAAAGCTTGGAACTTGAGAAGCATCGCGAGCTTGAGATTCTGAACTTTCCAAAGGTGAAACCTGGCTACTCAATATTGGTGGCACAAAACCAAAATCGTAGCTTGAAGAAGATTGAGCCACAGGATGTTGATGGCTTCCAGGAGCAACCTCCTGCTCAGGTTCGTTATACTCTGGGAGAACAGAGGATGAGACTTCACCCTCAGTAGATGAAAAATTTTCTAGTCCTCGCAAAGTTGATGGAGAATTGTCAGGGTATTTTGCTTCTCCATCCTCTGCAGTTACCAGCTCATTCTGACTGCAACCATAATAAGAGAATGTGATCATTAGAAACACAAAAATGCATGGTGCAAGTAGAAACTGTGTATGAAATGTTTAGAAGGAATGCTTCAGGAATCAAGAAACCCCTAATCATGCAAAAAAAAAAATCATAGTGGAAACCTCTTTTGCTTCCTCCCTCCATGTATATACACATGTATTTCAACGTATATGGATGTTTTCACATTTACAATTAGCATATAACAATAATTCACTTAGTCCAATGTGCATAACAACGACGAGATAACACAAGACGAAATTCCACCAATCAGAAGAATAATGAAGAAAAGCTATCTCACTTTCTTTTTCTAAAAGTGAAACAGATAAAGATTTATTTCTGCTTACAGTTTATCAGCAAAATACAATACATATATTGGGTCATATCTATGAAGAGAAGAGATTGCACAGCCTCTAGGGTACCATCCAGGAGGATGGTGACTGAACATGAACATGTTTAATGTTTTCATACCTTCACGTTGCAAATTGTATCTCAAGCCTAAAGAGAGTATTTATGAACCTAGGAAAAGTTCTAGTTGCCACCATAGACCAATTTAAGAAAAAGATACACAGTGCTGAATCAAGTTACACTTCCATACAAGACTATATGGTAAATATTTATGTTTAATTGAAGTGAAGCTACTAGATGCTCATCGAGTCACAGTCAATCCCCTCGTAAAGATCTGAAAAGGAAAAAGAAAATGACTCCCAGAAACTAAAGGAACAGTAAATTTTAATCTTCAATGGCTGTATCCAGATTCTCTGAGGTTTTTGCCCACATTTACCTCACAGTTCAAAGATACAAACATTCAAGAGTTCAGCATGTTAAATGAAAGTTTCTTGTCTTGCCCAAAAATTTATTTATGCTCGTTGGAGAAAGAATTTATTGACCAAAAGCAACCTGGTTGACTAAGGAAATAGAAAAATAAAACCTCTTTACATAAATCCAACAATGTCTAATAGAGACCACTAAATATGTCATTGTGTAAAGTGCACTAGGCAGTGAAAGAAAGAAAAGCATTTGAGGCAGAATAAAGACTGAATGATAAACTCGGGTGAGAGAGAGGGAGATGATGGGGGTACCTTGGAGATGACTCGACAGTTTCCTCAATAGCTCTAGGAGATTCAGACAGAGGCTGACTCTTGGCACTCTCAGGACCACTGTTATGGCTCATGTCTAATTCAAAGTTAGCATCGAAACTTCCAAAACAAAACCCAAGTTTTTTAGCATCAGGGACATGCAGATGATTAGGTATAATCACATTTTGACTATCTAAAATGTGTCTCTCTTCCAACTTCCTCTGCATCTCTAAAGTAACTTTCTTTGGAGAAAGGACTCCGGGTGTTGGCTGCAATTCAGAATGCTTTTCAACAACTGTAGAAACCTCAGATGAAGCAGCTGTGTTAGCACCCTGACTAATACTGAGGTTTGTAGACTTTGGTTTCCACTCCTTGCCAGGACCCACTGTAGGAAAACACACAACAACCAGTTAATTGAGTATGGAGCTAATTGCATCCTCAATAAAAATATATATGTGGATTCAGTTTACCTTGTAGAATCTGATCCTTCTGTGGACCAATGGTTATAAACTTAGTCACCTTACTCTACCTGAATAAATTCTACTTGGAATTGCAAAATGTTCTCTCTATTACAGTCATAGCTATATTACATATTGAGGCTAAATATTAGACTGGGGGCAAATTTACAAGTTGCCATTGAAAAAACAACACAGGATCTAAGAGAAATTCAGAGACAAAATTGAAAAAATACATGCATGGCTCCAGATGAAAGTGCTGCTTTCAAATCAAAGCTTAAACAGATAGGTATTTCCTACATGCACACAATTCACATGCTAACAAAAAAAGGTTTACAGACTACTGTGTGTGAGAGTGTGTTTCTCTCAATTTGCACTGAGCTGTCATTCTGTTGAAGGACATGAAGCTAAACAATATCCTTGTCAAAACTTCGTTGATGTAAATCACCAATACGTCCTTTCTCACTTCTGCCTTACCTTTTGTAGCAGCCGAAATCAAGATTTCAGTCATATCATATTCTAAAATGAATAGTTTCCTCAAAATTAGTCCACAATGTATGGACTAGTAGCAATGATTGCCAAACAATTTCAGCCAAGCAGCCTAACCACTGACCTTTCCACCAAGTGATAATACTAAAGTAATTCTCAATAGAAATATGGCAGCAAGCAACACAAGAATCTTGACAAGACCACATAAGCTTTTTACCTTTCTGTGGGCCAATCACGTGTGTCCGATTGTTGTGATTAGATGAAGGCCTACTACCGAATGAACCATCATGTGTTGAAGATGCAGTCTTTCGAGTTTCTAAAAGCTGATTCTTTCCAACTCCCTGGAACATGTTTGGCATCTGCGGCACAATAAAGCTGCCAACCGAAGCTTCTATCACAGATATCAAATAGAACAAGTCTCATAAGCTTAATCTTTTTGAAAATAAAAACAGGAAAATGGGATTCTAATTGGGGTACGAATTCTACCTGGATCCATTTGATGTCTAATAGTGCTTATGGCACTAGGGGGCTCTATATGTTCAGATGGCAACATTACAAGGTCAGATGAAATGAAATTAGCTCCTGAAGAAGTTGCTGACAGAATAGGTGTTGAACTGTTGCTGGATTTCAGCATCTGGTGTACCCGGATTCCATGAGCAACATCATGGTTTTTAGTTGAATCAATGGGGGATGGAAGTGGCAGCGGTCCTTCCACCTTACCTGTGCTGGCATCTCCAGTTGCATCGGATTCATTAACACCTTTACTTGCAGTAGCATGTGTCTCGTGTAGAACTCTAGTACTACTCATACCAGATGGACCATTGGACAACTCTATTACTGGGCTGCAAAACAAAGAACAAAGAACTTTTGAAGCACACTGGAGATGGGAAAAACAAACAAACTTTTTTAAGTAATAGGGAAGGTTGTATCATAAAATTGCAAATTTGATTACTTGGAAGAGAAGGGCAACATAATATAAACAATTAGGGTGCATCTAGTTTGCTGTTTTCAGTTTTCCAAAATATCCAAAACTTATTTGGTTTGGTATTTCTGAAAATACATTTTCAAAAACAAGGTTAAACTTATAACATAAAACTCAAAATGCATTTATGACATTTTGAGTGTTTTCAGTAAAAAAAATAAAAATCTGAAAAGCGTCTAAATAAAATTCTAAAAATTAAGACTTTTAAAAAAATAGTATTATTCAAAAAAAATTTTGAATCCAACTAAAAATACTAAAAATTTAAAAAAAAAAAAAAAATAGAATCTCAAATTCTAAAAAATTAAAATTACAAAAAACTAAAATTATAAAATAAAAATTATGAAAAAATCTAGAATAAAAAATAAAAATAGTTCAAGCTCTAAATAATTATTTACATAAAAATTCTAAAAAATAGATATTTAAATGAACACATAAAATTATTTTCATTTCATGTCTTTTTTTTTTTTTTTAATTTCTTATATTTTGCCAACTCAATTTATTGTTTACTTTTGTAGTGAGAAAAAATATTGTAATATTCACAAAATTAAATATGTATATATCACTTGAAAATATATTAAAATAAATTTTTTCTATTTTACTGAATAATCAAATTTCATAGAATAAAATGACAAAAAACAATTTTTGAAAATTTCAAACCAACCGTGTTTTCTAATTTTCTGTACTAAGAAATAGGTTTTCAAAATAACAACCCATGTTTTTAACAATATTAAAACAGACCCTCAAAAGAGAGAATAGAAAACGAATTCAAAATTAAAAACTAAAATACAAACCAGACAGGCCATTAAAGAGTCTAATAACACCTATTGCACCTTACAACAGAGGCCTCAATCCTTTTTCTCTCTTGTGAAGTAAGCAAAGGAGGTGAGCTAACTCCTTTATCTGAAATTTGAGTGGTTGAATTTTCATTCACAACAGCATAATTCCTTCCACTGCCAGCATCTGACAAGACACAGTTACAGAACATGAGGGACGAGAAAATGAGTGGAGCAAGAAGATAACTTGCTTGTGTTGTGTTTTTCATCTTTTTTTTCTTGTTTATTTTGAAAAATCTAGGTTTTGCAGCAACAATAAGTACACAGTTTATCATGGCTTTAAGACAAGTAAGGTACTAAACTTAGTTGAATTCAGCAGAATTGTTCACTGAAGCAAATGGTTTTAAATGTGAAATTAACAATAGCATAAAAATGTGAGAACCACCCATATTTTCCAATTTGAAAACTATTATAATTCAACTCAAGGTGATTGTTGGCACTGCAAATAGCATCAAATATAAGAACTTCAGAAGAACTTGGCCAGGCTTTTCCTTTTAAGCAAAGTTTACCATAAGAACCGTATCGTGATGAATAGTTTCCTCGGCCCCCTTTATTAGCCCGTGCCTGCACACCTGGCTTCCATCTCGAGTCTGCAGACTCATTCAGATTCTGAAAAGATATGAACAGAATATCACGAGTCTTGCACAAGGAAAAGAGTAAAAAACTGAAGAAATTAATACCCCTCATAAACAGCTTATAAAAGACAGAAATTTATGAGAAATTTCAATGGTAAAGGAAGTATAAATGTCAACTACTATAGAATTATATGAAACTATTATCACCACCAGCATGAGTTCTCTATGTTGAGTCAGATGCCATTGAGCGATGAAGCTAATGAACAACATCCTGACAGGGAGCAAGAGAACATTGCCAGCACATGATGCACTTGTCTTCTATTACCTTTTCATAATGCAGTGGTTTTTATTCTTTCTGTTTTCATCTTTTTCTTTATGTATGCATGGGGTGTGTGCGTGTTTATTCTATTACTACAGGGGCGTGGCAGGAGAACTACGGCATGTATTTGTGTGTTTTTAGGCTTTAGCTAATATTGTTATTCTAAATCTCAATTCAAACATCGGTAGTGAAAAATGTACAAGAATGCAGTGACGCAACAGGACAGACAAACCAACAAGAGAAGCTTCAAGGAATGTGTGATAAGATACACATGCAATTAGTATTTGATAATTCAACAACAATCTAAGCTTATCTCAATAAATTTAGAGTCAGATAAATAAAACCTTTTAGGCCACTCCATTGGATTTATTGCTACATCTAATGAAAGGTTGAATGCAATTAGATCCTTAGCAACCACAACACGCTATATTAGTTTAGATCCTCCCTCTTCCAACTTAATCCACTTTAATCTTACAACTTTGATAAACCGAGGCCCTTTAGGCAAGTAATGTTTCAACCACCTTAGTCATCTTTTACTATATTTATCCTCCATCGGTGCCACCTCCACTTGTTAGCAAATACTATATTTCTTGTCTTATCCATTCTATTGTGACCACATATTCATCTTAATATCCTTAATTCTGCAGGGTTGTGATCGATATTTTGTCATTTAAAAACTCAACAATGATTCAAAAAGAAAAATGATACCAAGTCTCATAATTGTTATGTACCATGCCTTTTAAACTTATAGGGATCTTCCTGTCCACAAAATTCTTTCATCCATCCATTTCTAATTCTATGCATTTCATCTTCCTTAATTTTTCCCTTATGAATAATTGAACCTAAACAAATAAACAGACAGCTTTCGGGGACAACAAGGTCATCTAGAGTCACTTTATTGCTACTCTTACTCTATTCCTACTATTGATAAAATGGCAATGCATTACAATAAATTCCATATTCTTTCAACTTAACCTAGATCATTTAGATTACAAAGTACTTATTTAGTGCATGTTTGACATTCATTTTATTTTATGGTTTTCTACGGGACATTTTCAACTATACATTCACACAATAAAATATTATACACATATACCAAAACCTTTTCCCAACTTTTTAACCACGCATTCTCCCAAAAATCACTATTCAAAACTCTTTTTTTATACAATAATGGTTGTCCAAGAGGCTCTTAGTGTTCTAACTTATGATGTGGCCTAGTCTTATCAAATACAACTCATGGAATTTCAACTTGAATGTCCCTTAAGCTCATCCATGATTAAAGCGAAAACAAAACTTACAGCATAATGTTGGTACAGAGCTACAGTCATAGGCAAAGTGATCTTTTGGTAGGTGTAGGTGTGTACACCCGATTCAATCGGGGGATCAAACTGATTATAGAAACATCAATTAGTCAATGTATTAGTGAACAAGGAAAAACATGTTCACGACTTTTTCATCAATATATCTAGTAGAAATCCATTTTCTTTCTACCACTCAACATAGTCTTCCCTAGGCGCCCATCATGGACTTCTCTAACTTAATCAAAAACAATTCTAGATCTTCTCTTTTCTGTATACTTCTCAATAATGGTCCAAGCAGGTGCATGGCTTCCATAGTAGATCTCCCTAGAATAAATCAAAAGTGATTCTCTACTGTGTACATAAAATATCCACCTCCCTCATTTCCACACTTCGATTGGAATTCCGTCTAGGCTAATTTTTTTTATCATTCTCATCCTCTTTATTCAATCAGTCCCCGATAAAATTTGAATTCTTATAGTATAATAACATTCCTATCTATAGTGGACTTCATCAAATACCCAATATCTGTGCTATGCCTTTCTTTAAATAATATGTCAAGAATTGTTCCTCCATCTTCTCTGAGATCTCATTGCTAAGGAACAAAACTCTTTGGTTATCATCTGTTATATACTCAACTTACTAAGATCTCTACTTCCTTTTTTCATTAGCCAAGATATATTGTAAATAGCTTTGCTACCATCATTTGTTACAAGATAATACAATTTTTCATATCCTCCTCACTGGACTCAAAACGCCTTGTTTAAAACATCTATTGTAATTACACAATTTAAAAAGGCCAGAGATATATGTGATTAAAATGATTGAGGGAAACAAAAAATTTATGGGTAGATTGGACAGTTTAGATGTGAATTATTGTATTATTCCCAATAAATTGGAGCAGATACATGAATCTCCGTTGCCTCTCAGTTTGGTTTATTGCTATGTTTACTAGAAGATCCATAGCAATTGATCCCTTGGCAACCATTACTTGACATGTTAGTTTAGTCTACCCCTCTATCTTCTAATATGTTGTATTGAGATTGTATCACGGTAAAAGGAAGAATCAATTAAGCTTAATAGAGAACGTGACATGATAGATTGTTGACCAATGACAAAAGTCATTGGATGCATTCTGACATAATCACTCTCTTTACTACAATCTTTTTCTACTTTTTCTCTTTCTTGTCCTCCTTTGAAAATAGAAGTTCTCGCAGGAAAATTTTTCGTAAAACCACAACATATGCATTTCAAATCATAAATAATCTAACGTGTACATAGAGAATCAGAAGTAAATGATCCTTCATCAGTACATTACAAAAACTTAGAAAACGAAGTGGGAACATTTTCTACATAGGACATCAAAGTCATAAAGTAGCCATACCTCTTTTCTCCTATTATGCTTCCTTTTTACTTCATGGAATGTATCTGTACAAGAATATGAAAAAAGGTCCTTGTCAGCTTGACATAGAACTCATACAAGGAAAAGCTAGTACCCATAAGTTATACTTTGAAAATAGATTGTGTAATTTGTTATGATGTAGAAAATTTTAAAAAATAATAAATGAATCGCAACTTTGAAATTTAAGTACATATAGCCCTTGTTTGAGCCCCATTTTGGTTAAAAAAAATATATTTTGGAATAGTGATTATTTGGAGAATATGTGGTTAAAAAAGAAAGAAAATTTTTCAATTTTCTTGTAAAATTCATTTATGAGAGAATATATGGTTGAAAATGAATTTTGAAAAATTGAGTTTTTGAAAAAATGGGGGTCAAACATAGGCGCAGTAATCAAATCAATATCAGGAAATCTTCAGAGATTTCAACATAGTATTCCAGTAACAGACCCCAAGCATCTATATATCAACTATGAAACTTATAAATGTACAAATACATCACTTAGCCCATCTTTGGCTATAGCTAGGTAAGGAAACACCAATGTCCCACCCAAGAGCCTGAAATTTAACACGTTACCCAACTTTCAGATAAGCAAACTGTCCCCTAAGTGAATCTACAATTTTAGCTTCTCCAAAAGTTAAATAAGTCAAAGGCGACCCATAGGAATCACATATAACTAAATGCAAATCAACATTTTCTTTCATAACCAACATAACAAACCCCAGAATATTTTAAATCTTGTATTCAACATGTACAAAAAGATGTTATTTTATTGATAAAAACAAAAAATGAAGGCATAAACTTTATGCATCAGCTGCAAAATAAAAAAGAAACAGACAGAGAGAGAACAAAAAGATTGCCTTCTAAGAGATGTATATTAATGTAAAGGCAAACAAGGTCACCTTTTCTCGAACAGTAGCTGAATTAGAAGAAGGAAAGAAAAAGTCTGGACTTAATCAAAGTTTAAGCCCATCATCTTGAACATCTTTCTTTTTCTTTTTCTTTTTTTCAAGAGACCTCACTATGCATTGATTCCATTATATATAAAAAACAACAAGTAATATTAATACATAAACAAAAAGCACATACAGAAACAGAGACAGACACCCACTAAAAATAACAGATCGAAGGGAAATGAAACACAATAAACGGACTTTAGAAAACTGCAATTGGCCTTTTGAGATACGTCACTAAACGAAATGCAACCAGGGAACACGTTTTTCTGAAAAAGAGAAAATTGCAAGGCGAGAAATGCACCAATAAGTAAATTCTAAATATTCTTGTTCCTAGTGGTGAAAGCATGGAAGGCCCGTCAAAATCAGATATTTCATATATTCATCAGTACTCCCCCAGGCTAGTAACCACAAAATTGTATAATATTTCTGTTTGTGCTGAAAAAAAAATTAAAAAAAACTGATTGCATCATTTCTACTACATGTATATCAGGAAATAAAAGTATATACATGTTAGACATCCAAACACAGTGAACGGGATGAGAGAATCCAATAGAAAGCAGAAAAACAAAATGACAAATTCAACTACTAATTCTCAATGCCACAACAGATAAAAAAAGGATATCAAGATCAAATACAACCATCCATGCAGCACATTGTTTCCATGCTCACCAGTTGAAAGATAAAGAAATGAAAAGAGACATCAGACACACCTCTCACATTTCAAAAATATCACTAACCTCACATATTTCTAAATTTGAGTATCACATACTCCCACCATTTTTTGAGTCATTTATCATCTGAAATGAGGTTGATATACCTAAAATGTCATTGCAAAAAAAAAAATCAATGATCTAATTGATAGATGTATCAACCTCAATTTAGATGTATAATTCAAAAAGGGGGTCAGGACTGCATCTGATACTCAAATCTAAAAACAAAGGTTAGCGATATTTTTGATACTTGAGGAGTGTCTCTGAAAGGTGAGGGGTGTATCAGATATTGTCTCTAATGAAAAAGGGGTAGAGACAGATAAAAAAGGCCAACCAAGATCAGATATTTAGTACAAAATTGTATAATTTTTTCTTCTTTTAGCTTAAAAACCTTGACTAGATCATTTCACCTGCATATATATTAGAAAAAAAGGTACATACATGTACAACAACACAAATACACACTCGCACGGGGGAGAATCCATTAGAAAGAGGAAAAACAAAATATCAAATTCAACAAATAATTCTCAATGACATTACAGATCAGAAAGGGAATTGAGATCAAACACACCCTTCACACAGCACACTCTAGTTGAGAGAAAAAATAAAGCAAACAGTGGGTATAAAGAGATAAAATAAGACCGAGTAGGAGTAGCTTTTGGGCAGTTTCGTTAGGATCCATGGAACATTCCTTGAGCATAGCATAAATCTCATCATCACTATGACTTTGACCCGTAATCTCTTTTATGTTCTCGATTGTCTTCTTCACGCTGCCCGGAATCAAAACCCTATTACTTGCTGTAGCTCCCTTACCCCCACTGCTCATCTTCTTCAATTCAATCTCCCCAAAACTCTATTTATGTATAGATGTGTGTATATAGTGTGCATATATTTCAAAATCAATGCGATGAGATGTATAGAGAAAATGGGCTGGATGAGGATTGGGGAGAGTAATTGGTGAAAGGGAGAAGAGAAGGAAAGGAAGACTTGGGAAAAAGGATTTTATACATTAAAAAAAAAATATTAATAATAGATTACATGATTGGAGAAAAAATTTGGAGAAAAAATTAATTGTGTTTTAAAAGTATCATAAGGTATTATATATTTCATTATCTAAATGTTGATATACACGTAGTTCAAAATATATGTATATGCCATGTTTGATTTAGTTGTCTCATTTAGGGATTAAAATTTAAAAAAAAAAACTAATCTAAATCAAAGTTCACAATTAATTTTAACAATATATTTTATTCAATTCATAATTTTTAAATTACATATTTTATCATTTTTTATCAAAATTTAGTAAAAATCTGATTTTAATTTACAATTAAGTCAAACATAACAATTAATTTTAATCACGTATTTTGAGGATTTTTAGCGGACTTCGACCTTTGATGCTCTCAAGTTTTAAGCCATGCTCGAACTACTTTTGGGCAAACATTAGTTTCAGCGAACTTCTCCAACCATTTTGACCTAATCTATTTTTGTTTTTCAATATTGTAAATGTTAAAGGTTCCTAATATTCCTAAACTATTAGTTATAATATATTATTAAAGATAAGTACTTTATTATGTAAAGTTACACGATTGTCTACTTTATATCTGGATATATAGATTTTTCACTTATGAGGGTGTTTGGCGGGAATTCTAATTGGATTTTTAATAGATTATGATATAAGTTTTTGAAATGTGTGGTTGAAAAGTTGTGGGACCCATGAAAAATGTTGTTAATATTGATTATTTGATTTTGACTTTGATTAAAATCTGATTTTAATTTGNTGTGGTTGAAAAGTTGTGGGACCCATGAAAAATGTTATTAATATTGATTATTTGATTTTGACTTTGATTAAAATCTGATTTTAATTTGTACCAAACAGACCCTATATATAGTGACTAATTAAACAGAAGACAACTCATACTATAGACGGATGTGTGTTGGTCATAGGACCTCTCTTAGGAATGGATGATTTCTCAAGTCTCACAATCTCTAATGGTCATAATGTATATCCAATCCAATCTCTGTGTATAGCTCTTCGAGATAACATACTATACTAATTAAAATCGTCATAATTCAAGCTCTTTTTACCTTAACGAAATTGGATCAACTCTTGTTTAATTAGGGCTTGGGGTCGTTCCTTAAAGAATGTATTTTTCCTGGAGCAAAGTAAGTTAAGTAAGAACTTTGCCAAGGAATTTCGCTCAAAATGAATTGAACCGGGTATAGCCTGAGCCTTGTGTCCTTCCTCCTAGAAATAGCTATGGTTATGCTTGAAAGCTTTCATTGGAAAGTCGGGAACAAACGAAAGAAGTTCCGATCACAACTTTTCCTTCAATTGCCATCTCTCAAGCTAAAGATAGGAACTAAGGTAAGGCCTTGGATTGCTTGTTCATAAGTCAAAGAAGATAGCAAATTCCATGGCAACGGATGCTTGGGTCAATTAGGGCACTCCATCTCGATGCATTGCTGCCAGTTGAAGTCAATGGCTCATTGCTTTTGATGGACGAAACAACGGGTCTTCACTTTCGAAGTTGATAGTCCTTGTCCCCTCTCTGGGTGGTTGAATGTGATCACAAGATTTTGAGCTTGTAGTATACCTACTTTAAAGGAAAAAGGGCCAACTTAGCTTAGGAAATGACTTATAATAATTTAAAAGATAGTTATCACCACTGCGAGGCGAGGTAGCAACTTGTCTGGTTTTTCAATGCACTCATTCCCCTTACGAGAATGAAATGAGGCCCCAACTTGACTCGAGACCAAGATTTCTTACAACTCACACCAATAGCGGCACTGAGCGGCCGGAGATTGATTGAAAATGCAGCTCATCTCCCCTTTAGCCGCCTACCTACTCATGTTCGTAGGTAGTACTTCATGGTGAGGCCACTACCCATCTTCGTACGATTATTGCTAATAAATATAGGAAGAGGGATTTGTAGCCCCACGCCATAGAGCATTAAAAGTGTTCCATCTTATATAAAGTTCTTCGGTAATATTACCTGTGAGATGGAAATGAACTTTTAAATAAATGAACTATGTTTAGTATATTTAATGCATGCTCTTTTAAAAGAGTATTACCCACCCAAGAATACCTAAGCCATTGATAAATGAATTTTGTGCACTTATTCGGATTAAACTATTAAGTTTTTATGTCGTCAATTTATTAATTTCTGTTTTAACTTGAGTTAATTTTCTTTTATTTTTAGTTATGGACTCGTTTGAAGCAATAGGAAAGGGAAGAAAGATTAATTGGCTATTGGATGCAATGTTGGGGGATAAAACTCTACACTTTGGAAATTGAAGGGCTTGAATTTAATTAAAGAGAACATGGATTGCACAATTAATTGGACTCATGAATTGAAGAATAAATTTGCTAGTACAACTTTGGATTACAACAATAGGTGACAAACTCTCACAAAGGGGGTGGGGCCTGTAATTAAAATAATCGCGGGCCCACCTCCTTGTGAGAAGTTGTAAAAGTGTACAATACCAAAGTATTGTACATGTATCATTGTTGTGAATTGAATTGTATTTTTTATTTTAAAAGAATTGAGAACTTGACGAAAAATAAATATCGTTAATGGGCTTTGAAATACCAATTGGTATGGGAATCATATGCTGAATGATAATTGGACTTTGATTTCACCTGGAAAGTTGGAGGAAAAGGGAGAATGAATTAGGCCATGTTTGAAACCTAATATTTTCTAAGGAATTTCCAAGTTTTGGGCTGTTTGATAGCCAACATTTTCCATTGAATTCCTTTTCCAATTTTTCAACCACACGCCTCCCTTTCCCACTTTTCAATGAAATTATTTTCTTGTTGTTTTGGTGGTTTTTGGTTTTCCACTTTTTTTTGGCAATTGGAACAAATTTTATAACGAATAGTAAAAACAATTCATTTTAATGAACAATTTCCATATAAAACAAAGTCAAATGAACACTTAACTTTGACGAAAAATAATTTTCTTGGAATTATTTTTTTTTTACTTTTTGGCAATGGAAACAAATTTTATAACCAATTGTGGAATAAATTATCACTTTAATGGACAATTTTCATGTAAAATAAAGTCAAACGAATACAAAAAATCCAAAATTTTAAAATTTTCCAGGTGAAAAATTATATCAATCAAATACACTTAATTAACAATTTCCTGAAAAACGAGTTCAAGACAATTATTTTCTCTAAAATTCATTTTCTTTCAACCAATTTTTCATCATTGCAATCAAACGGACATTTAGAGTGCTTTTGGAATGAAACATGCGGCTGCTGGAGGAAGATATATACACATGCATACATAGAAAGAAGGGGCAACCGTTTTGAGAAATAAAAAGAGGAAGTTGCTCAATGGGGATAAAAACGAGAGGAAGGAGTTGCTGATCGGTTGAAGAAATACATACAGGCGGAACAAAAATGAGGAAAGACGCACATACGGAAAAAGATGACAGACGGCAGCAACACAAAATTGGGGAATTAATCACATTTCGTTGATTTTTGGTGATATCTTTCCACTTTTATTTGTTTAATTCCGACATTATGCTAGGTTAAATAATTTTTTTTGCTAGGATTTTCATTGAACCTTGTATTATGAATATTTAGCTCTTGACTTTATTTATTTTGGACATTCAAAGCAGGTTTTGAATTCTTGAATGATTGTCATGAATTTAATTTCTCTACAATTATATTCGTAATAATTGTATAAGTTTTGTGGCTTGTTTTATTTTTGAATGATTGAAAATAAATTAGACATAGTGTCCATTGTCGTATAGCCGGATATGTGATGAAAATATACTGTTATACTTTACTTGATTTTTAAGTATTCATAAATTTTATACATTTTTATATATTTACATTCATCATAGAAATATAGTCGAGTTATATGTAAGAAAATGCTTAATTATACTCGAGAGAAATTATTAAACAAATTAGGAAAATATCTTCATAATTAAATTGTCTTGTCAGAATTTATAAGTTCCAAGGTTTAAAGGGGATTGATATAACGGGATTCAAGATCTTAGTTAGCTTTTCGTCATCATATTTTTATAAAACTTGTATTTATTTTAATTAAGTTAAGGATTGCATTCATAAGTAGATTATTTAGGGAAAAAAAATCAAAAAAATCAATTGTTTCGATTAAGGTTAGGTTAATTCGAATTTGAAATAGTACAATATCTGTGGGAACGATACTTGGATTAAAAAAATCATTTTACTACTTGTTAATGAAACGTACATTTGCGGTAATTCAAATGAAAAATATTTTTGTGAGCAGCTATTGTCCATTGGTAGGGTGGATGTCACTTATAATGATGTGTGCACTAGCTCCATACTCTATGACATTCCGCAAGAAATGTCTTTCTTATTAGCACGATAGGTGGGTAACCTTTTCTATTATGAGTGAATATGAAGTCCTGTTATAGCTCTCCTCTGGTGGAGGTACTACTATAATCAAATCTCTCGCTAATAAATAGTAAGAAGGCTTTCCGTTGGATGGAATCCCGTCCTTCCTTTTAGAGAAAGAAAAACGATTCCCTTCCAGTGCTGTCTAGTAAACTTTTCTCTGAAAATACTTTCATTTCTCTTTGGTCAAGCAAGGAATAAACCAACCTGAGAGAAGTATTCGTTAATCAAATGTGGAAAACAGTTAAATTCAATTAAATAGGCCCATGATTGAGACCCTGCTTTCACCTACTTTTTTAGGGATGGAATGAACATTTACTGCACTGTTGGTATTTTAGGGCTTAAAATAACTAGCACTCGTACATAGTGGACTTAAACCATACTACTAGGCTTCGAAGAAAAGCTTTCCCTCCCTTCCCACCCGAATAAGAAGCTATATTGATTGATAGAAGCATTGAAGAGCTACAGTAAAGTCATTCTAAATCCTCTATGAGAAGAAAGGCCATATCCTAGGTTACTTTGTATGAATTTCTTTCTTATTTGTCCTCAAGTGTTTTATTGTTCGAAAAAAATTAGAAAATAAGAAAAATGTTATAAAATGGAGAGAAAAGAGAATAAAATAAAGAAGCCAATAGATTTTTTTGTATTTTATTGAGAACCACGACCTTGCTTCCTTTCTCCCTATGCGATGGAAATACATGGCCTTGTTACTTAAAGAACTATCTTATGTGACATTTGTACCATCTATATGTTGCAGATCAGTAGACATGTTGGCTACTGTTACGTCTTGATTCAAAAGACCCCAAATATCCTACGCGGCGAGCACAGGTAGGGCCCCTACACTGAACTAGGATATATTAACACAAGGCTGATCTAACCAAACCTCTTTTCTGTGGCCAAGCCAATATGCTTGCTGACCTCACTGAACCACACTGACCCTACAGGAAGAGCCGATCCATTAGTGGAGGTGAAGCAAAGCTACAGAAGGAGCTCAACACAAGATATCCTAGGCAATCTTTTTGATATATGATTGATGTGACAATTCACTATCACCACCGCCACTGCCAGCATATCTGATCAATTCCAAAGCTACAAGCTAGACATTATGGATGCTAAAGTGATACTAGTATTTTAAGGCTTATGATTAATTGATATCTAAGATTGGAGGTATTAGCTGCATAGATGAGGCCACGTGTCTCTTCATCCAATAACCTTTGTTGACCTAAAAAAATGGCTCTGACGAGTGACTAATAGAATAAGTCTTCCCTATACTCCTCCCTACGCATGGTAGCACACCGTTAGTCACTTGTGGCCTTTTTTGGCCAGGATGGAAGAGACCGCGAGCAATCTGATGGTCAAATCAGTATTTCAGTCAATCAGAAAGTGTTATCCGATGGTAAAATGGTCACTGGGACTTGGTTGAAAATGTGTGTAAATATAGTGGAAAGCTATTTTGAGTTCAAAGACTAGGATGCAAAGATTGGAAATTGGAACACTTACTCACCATTGTGTGGGGGTATTTATACTAGAGAAGGAAAGAGGAAAACCATTGGATAAGGAGGTACGTGGCTTCAGATCCTGATCGGGCCATCTTTTCATAGGTGTCAATCTGTAGGTTGGTGGGTATTAAATGATTTTTGACACAACAACTGAGTTGACTGTTTATAGCCTGCCACACATCCCATCAATCAATCAGGGATTTGATCTTGGATAGATCTCCTAAAATATCTTGGTAGAGGTGTGGCGAGGTAGATTGTGAGGCGTAACGAATGCAGAGTGCGGGCCTTTGCATCCGCCGGAAATGCGGATGAGTTCGGTTCTTCTACGAGGTAGGGCGATAGCATTTCAGTTCAGAGTTAAGGTTTCAGTGTGTCCACATGGATCCGGTTCGACCACCTCATCCACCACATGACACACCAAATCAATTCGGCCAACACATGGTGGATGAGGTGGATGAATGAAGTAGGGGTCTCGGAGGCCCGTAATAACAATCCCTCAAGTTCATGTATGGATATTTATATAATGCATGGATTTTGTAGCAGTTATATCATGTCATCCTACAGAGTGTATGCTTTAGTTGTAGATGAGGTGAAAAGGTACGTCGGAGCAAAGTTCTGATGGAAGGATGAAGCGTCGAGTGATTTGGAATGGTTGTTTGCAAAGCAGTCCTATCTGAAAGATGAAGGGATGAGTAGGTAACTTTGAGAAAAGTTGTCATAAGGCGAGGCCTTAGTTGGGGCGAAGTGAACTGTGTTGGCAACTTTGAGGAAAGTTGTTGCAAGGCGAGGCCCTAGCTAAGACGAAGTGAATGGTGTGACAACTTTGAGGAAATTTGTCGCAAGGGGAGGCCCTAGCTGGGCGAAGTGAACGGTGTTGGCAATTTTGGGGAAAGTTGTTGCAAGGCGAGGCCCTATCTAGGGCGAAGTGAACAGTGTTAGCAACTTTTAGGAAAGTTGTTACAAGGTGAGGCCCTAGCTGGGGCGAAGTGAATGCTGATGGAACAGCTTTGGGTTGTGTGACATGATTTGAAAGCTTTCGCGTCTTCTCAAGGTAATCATGGGGGGCGTTACTTGCTTCCAAGGTATACCTCCATGGCTATAAATGGTAATCATGGCGACGACTGTGTGGGTTCAAGGCGACGCGTTTGGGTTGGTGCGTGAGGCACACTGCTCCAGCTGGGCCATTGGCTTTCGTGACTCATAGTTTAAATGATGATGAAGAACTATAGATTTGGATGGCCCAAATGTGACTTGAGATGATCTAACGACTGGGGTGAATTTGGAAACACCTATATAAGGCCCAAATCTCTCATTTTGTCACCTTTACTTTCGCGAAAATCTTCAAAGCCTTTGCATTATCCATTCTTGTTTCTAATTTTTTTCTTCCAGTGAGCAAGGTTGTGAGACTTCGGTGACTCATTTGAGAACCCCGACAACTTCTTTCTTTCGGACTAAACTCTAGGTAAACTTCTATCCCATCCTTTTGAGTTGAAGATGTTAGTTATCTATTCGAGGCCAGGTTGCATGGCCGTGAGTGAAAACTTGTTTAGGGCTAGCTTCGGACTTCATTTTCAGCCGTTCTTTAGGCTAGTTATTCGTTCTTATGGATTGGCTCATACCTAACTCAACCCAAACTCCTGGTCCCAAATTGTTGGGCCGTGGATGTTGGGAACTGAATCAATCATGCGCAGCGGAAATTAAATAATATTCAATTCCCACCAAGGATCTACATTATGTTTAGATAGAAATTGCGATA
>CAIGRP010108815.1:0-20771 GCA_903798385.1 Fraxinus cuspidata | reverse complement strand
TTTTTAATGTCCAAACCGACCAACCTATCCCACGCCCACCCCTAGTTGGAGACACCTAGATTTCAATGGAATCTATTAAAATCTGAATTGACAACACCTAGATTTATACAATTTTATAATAATTTAAAATCTGAGTTGAGGACATCATTTTAATGGATGATCTTCAGAGAAGTTATATAATTTATTATAATTGTGAGAAATTTATTAAAAGACAATGAATCCTATAGAATTATGTTAAAATCTTATCAATTCAATCGAATGCTATAGAAATCATGAAATCCATATGAATTCTAAAATCCTAAGAAACCCATTAAACTCTAAGTCGAGGACAACCTTCATAAAGTAAAGAATAATGCTATTTCAAGTCTAGAAGACAGCACTAATGGCATTAAATTACAAGTTTCATTAAATGAATCACTTAATTTCACATTTAATTGAATATATCATATATTGTCATGTAGACTGGTGTTAGATAGTATTATACTAAAGTAAAATAATGTATCTGTTGAGAAAAATAAAAACATAAATTATATGAAGAAAGTAATAAAAACATAAAGTGAAGAGTAATAAATATCTCAATTTTAATCACATTTGGAAACTCATCTACTAGAATTTGGAATCGAACTTTTATTTGCTAAGAACGAAAAATGAATTCGTTAGTCTAAATTTTAAATTCTATTCACCAATTCAACATGTATTTCATAAAACATTTCCACATTTTGTATGCAATTCTCGATACTGTGATGAAAATGACTCTATTTTCTTATTGGACTGATTTTTAACTTTTTAATATTAATTTCTTTATTTTGTATATTGTATTGTTTTCAGATGGAATTGATTTTCAATCCGTTGATATTTATTTACTTTATTTGTAGATTAATGAAATTAGTTCTTTAAAACTTTATGGTTTTTTATAATAAACGGTAAGTTTTTTTGGGGTGGGGATTAATTAAAAAGTTATATCATTTTACCCGAATAGTAAGAAATCCATTAAAATTCAATGAATCCATTAAATCTATAAAATAAAATTTTGTTAAAATCTAATGACCGAAATTTTATTCAAATCTATGAAATCAATGAGAATCCATCAATCTTATGATATCCATTGAATTTTGACTTACAACACCTTCAATTTTTACAAGTCATTATTGTACTAAAATTATCGTAAGTATTAAAGTGAACATTAGTCCAAGTACCAATCCCATGAGAATTAATTGTTTAATGTAGTTTCCTAACTTTAATCAATGGCAATTTTTGAAAGAGTTCTTTATTTTCTAATTATGCTTGTTTGAACCTCCAGTATTTCGGAGTTGTATAATATTGATGAAAACTTAAGTTGCCAACCTATTTTCATATTAGACTGTATTAGTTGCCAAAACTTAAGTTTACATTGTACTCAATGTGTGCATCAAATAGGCTTAAAAAACTTAAGTTTACATTGTACTCAATGTGTTATTTGATGAATCCTCTTCAGTAGAACTTAGTCTTTTATCTACCATTTCTTTCCTTTGCTCGTTTTACAAAATATCTTAATATACCTGAAAAGACAAATGGAAAGTAAATTACATATGTGAGTTAAGGCTAATCATTTATCAATTGTGGGTGTTGGGTAAGATAAACAATTTCGACATAATTGTGATGCTATGAATACTATCCTTAGTATAGAAAATTTAAAAACATTAGTTAACCAATTAATAAATGCACACAAGTACTAAATACAATTCTACTACACTACACGCATTGCAATTTATAAAAGCAAGTAAATAAAAAGAATAGAAATTGGATTGTCTCCCAAAAAGTATGTAACGACCCAAGCCTCACATCCAAGCCGTTATTTCAACATTCATCCAACACAATTGAAAAACCTAGCCAACCATCATTATTATTAAAACTATACAAAAAATAATGAAAAGACATCACTCGGATCGAGAAATAATGAAGAAAGTGGAGGGATCCAATTTCTTGACTTGAATTTGGAAAATGGATGAATATTTTTCAATAAACTTATATAATTTGCTTTTGGTTGATGATTGCGCCTCATTCTTCGGTTCCAAAATTCGTAGAATATATGATTTTTAGGTCAAAATTAGGCCTCTCATGTTTTCTGGTCAAGTTTCGTATATATTGGATGCCGAAAATCTTTTACCAAAGTACAGTTTCAATTCAAAAATGAAACAAAATCTCGCCAAAAGTTTATACTAAGCGGTCGCATAGAAGGACGTCCAACCATCAATTTTGGCTCTGGAATGCATGATGTGGTCGCATCAAATTAAACCTATACGGTCGCATAGGTATACGTTTTCTTTCCACTAGACAGCTTTCAGTATTTTTGTCATATCTTTCTCTCTTAATATCCGATTGAGGTGATCCAAAATATATTGAAAAAATAACAAAAATAGCTACAAATCCTCTAGATAATATATCCAATTCGAATATTTCCTATACCAAAAATAGGCCTCAAACTGAGACTGAAAATTCAAAACATAACTTTTTCAGCTGGAAGTTGATATGTGATAGTACTTGGACTATATTTCATCATTTTGGCTTCTTTCCTCATATAATTGATGCCTAAAAATCTTCATCATGAGGTTCGATGTAACTATTGAGTATTTGCATTCCAGTCCCCGAACTTTGTATTTGATACTATTGAGGAATTTTCCGCTATTTTTGTATTTTTTTCTTCAATTCTTCATCAAATATTGTGTTTTACCTACAAAATGAAATATAACACAAATTAGGTAGTATTTTATCCAAAGAACAGTAAAATATCATCATTTAGGACCTCGAATAAGTGTAGAAACTACACTTATCACACCCTCAAACAAAAATAAAATCTAACAAACACACAATGCTAATTACCTAATTGATGGCAGTCAGTCAAGTAAAGCAAAAAAAAATTAGCTAGCTAACCTGGCTTCTTATCTCAAGATTGAAATCATAATATCAGATATATGCACAACTTCAAAATTACAATACATAAATTAAGATATACTTCTCCAATGTAAAATCGATGTGTGTGTGTGTGAAGAATTAAGTATAGTATTATGAATTCATGAGTTGTTTCAATTTCAGACTCTCAATAGTCAAACTAATTCTTTCATCACTTGTAAGATTCACATACCCCCAAACTTATTCTTTTTGCTCCTTTCAAGTATGTGAATTAATGTTGAATTTTACACTATCATCACCTCTCTAATTTATTTAAATATCACTAATTGCAAGTCAATAAGTCAATAAATAAGGATTCTCATTAAATTTGATTCCTCCAATCTCTAGAATTTAATTAGGCTAACAATCTCATATCAAAATTTAGATTTTCTTAAACAAGTATTTAGGACATAACCAAGGTATTTTGTGTGTCTTATGTTTCATACACTTACTTTTTTTCTATATTTTTTCTCAATTTGTTTAACACTTTTTTTTCTTTATTTGCAACATTCCCTCCTTTAAACTTTTTAAATGACCCATATAACAAGTTTTAGGTCAATGACTCCCAAGTCAGTTGACTTTAGGGCAACAGGTTTTAACATCCTTATAGACTTGATAACTCGAGTCATAAAGACTACGAAGAGAAATTTTCAAATAAAATAATTTTTATACATTTATTAGTACAATATCCCTCATTAAATACTAATTCAAGTAAAACGACATCTAACTTGAGATTTCCACCCAATAGCATCATATTGAACACAACCCACAAGATTTTTAATTTCACACATGTAATCTTTATTTATCTCAACATCTTCCTACAACAGTGAAATCCCCCAAACAATTATAAATTTGTTCTAAGGATGTAAAATTTAGTGATTTTGTTTTAATTTCACACATGTAATCTTTATTTATCTCAACATCTTCCTACAACAGTGAAATCCCCCAAACTATTATAAATTTCGTCTAAGGATGTAAAATTTAGTGATTTTGAATTTAGCATCTATGGTCCACTATTTCAACTTATCCAACTATAAAATCAACTCATTCATACACAATTCTTAACTTAATTCATCTGGTCAATATATATCAAATTTCATATGGAAAATCAAATATTAATCTATGCAAGTAACTTATTCACCATTCGTAGATCAATTAACGATTCAATATATTTTTCATTGAGAGAACAATTAACTAATCCAAACACATAAAAAGAAAATATTTTTAAAATTTACAATTTTTTTATTTTTTTTATATCTAAAATAATGCAATTAAAGCATACAAAAACACATAATTATAAGAATGGCACAAACACACACAAAAAATGAAAACTCATGTTTCCACCCCCAAACTTAAACTAGACATTATCGTCAATATCTTAAATTCTAAATCTGCTTATAAAGGGGTGGGGAAGAAAATGCAGAAAAAGACTCCCCTAATTTGGCTCATAATCCAGTTGCTAGCTTCCTATTGCTCTCGTTAGCTTTTTGGTCTTGGTTGGTTTAAGTGTTCCACGACTTCATATTTCTACGTAATATTTTCAAATAAAGCATTACGATCAAAAAACTGGAATAAGTGTTAATTAGCTCTAATATCTAATAAATTACTAACATATCAAAGATCTCAAGGAAAACGGGGTATGAATGATGAGTCCCTAAAATTGAATAATAAAAAACTAATCTAAATGATCTTAAATTATTCTAATTCTTGAAAGGATAGAAGTGTTGGGTTACTTCCCAACAATTTGTTTAAATTCTTTAGCTCGACTCCTGTTACTTTGAGGCTCTTCAAGTGGCTTGAAAATGGAGTTTTGTGTCCTGCATTTTAGACACTGGTTTCACTTCTTCAGTTCATCCTTGACTCTCCAAACAATCATGTTTTCATCATTGTCCCTACCAATAATTCCTCTTGCGTTTGGCATACTTTTGTAGCTCTCCCAGTGATCCACTTGTTGGCAATCCTCAAAATTGAAGGGTTGCTTGATTGGATTTTTCATGGTGAAACTATGTTGTTTATCTTCCACCATCATGACTATCTCAGTAGTATCAAAATCTAGTAAAACTTGGCTTGTAGACAAAAATGACCTTCCCAAGATTGGCATCTGATATGCCTCTTCTATGTCCAAGGTGATGAAGTTAGTTGGAAAAATAAACTCCCCCGCCTTGATAAGCATGTTTTTGACTATTTCATGAGGGTGTTTCAGCGATCTTTCCTCGAGTTGAAGGATAACAGAGGCGTCCTTAGGATCTCCCAATCCCAATTTCCTGTAAAGAGGCAAAGGAATTATATTTTTGCTTACTCATGAGTCAATCAAACAATTTATATTATGTAAATTTCCTATAGAGTAAGGTAAAGTAAAACTTCTTGGGTCTTTTAATTTGGGAAGGATCATGTACTGAATGATCGCGTTGCATTCTTCAGATATTGCTATCATTTCGTGATCGGAGAGCTTTCTATTTTTGGTCAACATCTCTTTTAAAAATTTAAAATAGTTTGGGATTTGAATAATCGCGTCAATGAATGGGATGCTCACATGGAACTATTCGAGGACTTCCAGAAGTTTATTAAATTGCCTCTCCAGTTTGGTGTTTTACATCTTTTGAGGAGAAAGGATTAAAGATGTGAGTGAAGTGCTAGGAACTGTTGCCTTACGTTGTGGGTTGTTTGAGACTAACTGTTAATCTTTCTCAGTAGTTTTTTCTGGCTCATTGCTCTCAATAGATATTTTAGTTTTCTCCATCTTTTTCCTCTTTGCAATGATTTCCGACAACTGAACACCACTCCTAGTAGTGATGGCTAGAACCTGCTCCGCTATTGGTTGCCGTCGAAGTCTTTGAGGGAATGGAATGAGTGGCACATAAGCCTTGACAGGGGTGGTATGAGTGAATGATGGGAGCTTAATAGTTGCATAATTCACCATCTCAACCGCTAATACCTGCTCTCGTGATTCTTTTCTGTGTCACTCAGCAAGGTACCTTGTAGTTTGTTGGCTATTACAGCTTATATCTATCCCACATGATGTTCCAGATTCTTTGTAGAAGCCTGTTAATTTTGAAAATTGGTCTCAGTCTTTGAGATGTACTAACGACTTTCTCTCTTATTGTTGTTGTTGATGATGTTGGAATCATGGTGGTCTGTTCCGATTGTTTCCTCTTTGTCTCTATCCTTGCCCCTGATTGTTCGACCATGAAAAATTTGGATGGTTTCTCCAACCTGGATTATAAGTGTTGGGGCAGGGATTGTTTTGTTGTTTTGGAAAGTTCTGTGCGTAGTTAATCTCTTCAGGGTGAGTAACTTGTGTTGAAGCCAAAGGGAAGCGTACAGTAGTGTGGTCTACTCTACAACCCTCGCACACAAGTTATGGACCCCTGTTGTTTTCATTGGAGCTTCCCTATCTATTGGCCACTTCGATTGATTCTCGACTCTCTTTTTATACAATTCATTGAACTCATCGACATCAAGTTTCATCACTGATCCTCCTGCTGAAGCATCTATCATATTTCTGAATTCTTGGTGTAGCCTGTAATAAGGAGATAATGTTGAGCCTGCTTAGGAATATCTAGGCTATGGCATTTTCTAAACAAATTCTTGAACATCATTTAGAATAAAAAGAATATCAAAAATCTCTTTTGTGTTACATATTTAGAATTTCATACAAAACTAGTAAAATTGAATTGAAAATTATTCCATGTGTGACGATACTCTTAATTTACTAAATCTATTACTTATCAACGATTCCGTACGCTTGTGACTTTCACACGAACAAATTCCACTAGAGTTAGCCCAATTCGTTATTTAATAATCGAAACAATATTCGTTAGAACGATACTCAATTCACACACATATTGTCATTTGTCACACTATTGTACATGTACGATTATCACAAAAACAAGTTTGCAGTGCTGTTACTCAAAATGAATATACATGCCTATGATGAAAATTTTCTATTCGAAGCATTGGTTCTTAGAAATTGACTTATATTGAAGCATTATGTGCTTATTCAATTCTTGAATTATTTCATGTCAAAATCTTGTACTCAGAGAAATATTACATAGATAATTAGGTGGCATATAGTACTTCTTTGGATTGTAATGTCATTGTTGTGTTTTTTATATTACAAGTGTACAATATCATAATATATATATATATATATATATAGTGGACTTTTGAGTCCGAATTATCGTTCTCGGGATGTCTATATTTTAATACTTCATTTATTATTTCTAATTTCTATTTAATGAAAAACAAATTATTGTGATTTGGTGATTATTTTTCTAACTATATCTACTAATTGAAAATAGTAATATGTACACAAAGATCGATTGAATATTCAAATGCGGAATAGATATAAGGGCATAACAATTTTATTTATTTATCACCTTTAAGTTTTAATTTAAAATTTATAACATAATGTAGTATTCGATCAAATTCTTCTATTGTATTTAATTTACCCCTCTCAAGTTCTCATTGAGCCTATTTAACTAATTCAATCGCATATCTATGTGTAAATCAATCTCGGTTAAACGAATATTAGTTTTAAGAATTCATATAACGATCGTAATAATTAGTATATGTATATCTAAAGGTTATACTAAATTATCAAATTTTAACATATGGTCTAAATTTAAAACTCACATCTCGATTCATAAAAGATTCACAAAATCATTAATTATGGATCAAGTACTTCAAAGTATTAAATAAATGAATAAAATCGGCACACATATGATAAAAGAACTTGAATCTTGAATAAAAGAAATAAAACGTTTCAATGGATTACATTGTTTGCCTTAATTAAAAATTTAGTTACTCATAATAAAGAGAAAAACACAAAGATTTGTATTGATTGCATCATCGGATTTTGAATTGAGATGTAAAGAAGTGGATGAATCTTGTAACAAGTTCTTCCTTTTGATTCCAAACCCTTGAATTCTTATTTTTCTCATTTGATTTTGCTTTCTAATTCTTCAAGGTGCGTTCTCGTGTCTCTGTTCTCGTGTCTCTCAATGTGTAGAACCTCTCTCAAGTGCCTCCATTCTTGTATTTATGCTTCTCTTATTGTTTTCCCAAAATTTGGAGTTTTCATCGACTATAAATGGACCAAAATTATGTGCCCTAGATGACAGCAGGCAGCGTCTCGGGGCCATAGGAGTGGCGCTACGACGCCACAAAGAAAGGCACCACTTTTTACTAAAATTTGGGGTTTGCGGCGTTTAGGCGCCCACTCTAGAAAAATTCAACACTGCACTTCCTTTAATATTTTTATCATAAGTTTCTCTTCCTATATTCGATTGAGGCGATTCAAATTGGGTTATAAAGATAACTCAAAGGACTACAATTTTACTAGAGATATCTTTTTCCCAATTCGAATGTTTAATATATCAAAAATGGGTCTAAATCTCGGGCTAAAAGTCTGGAATATACTTGTGTGGTTGAAAATTGTTTTGTGAAAATATTTTGATCGTGTTTCACTCATTGACTTCTAATTGCATCCAATTAACTCCTATCATTCTCGAATCTTCATGGTGAGATCCGACATATTTTTTGAGTATTTACACTTTAGTGACTAAACTTTGAACTTCCCATTTTTTGCTTCTTTCTTTGAATTCTACTTTCATTCATCGAGTTTAACCTAATAACATATTATATAATAAATTAGATTATAATTTCATTAAAAGAACTATGAAATATCCATATTTTAGAGCCCGAATAAGTACGTAAAATACACTTATGTGTTATTTACAATATACGTGTTTGTCAACATGTGTCAAAATGCACAAGCCGTCATAATCTTTGTACGATTTATCGCCCACTCACATCTCAAAAGTTAAAGGAGTTAAAAGACATTCGTTACATAAGTTCTACCATGGAGTTTCACGAACCTCAAACACGGTTGGGCTTTGATACTATTGTGTAGGTTGATGTATGAGACATTGACGAACATGCAAACCTTCTAGTTTATGTTAGTGCTTATATATACTAGAAATCTAGTCATCAAAGACTCTGATTCATACACGTCCAAACTCGATATTTCAGAAGATCAAATATCGAGAATTGAAGATACTGAAAATTTTAAATAGTCTTTTTGACCTTTTAATTCTGGAACAGCCAAGAATAATGTTTAAATAAGAGGAAAAACAAGAAAAGAAAAAGCCTCCACGCAGAATGGCTAAACAAGCCCTAAAGGCTAAAAATACATTAATTGAAGTTAAATAAATATGAAAAAAAATAGAAATAATTAATCCTAACTGGCATCCAGTTGCATCATATCTGAAAGTCTAAGAGACAACTTTCTAACCTGCAACCGATGTCGGACAAGACAAAGACCAATAAATCATCGAGACTCCATTTCGCAGGAAATAGATAGAGTTTATAAATTAAGTCAAAATCAAACATTAATTTCGAATACACATTTATACTTATTATTCATTTATTATCCACATATTTTGTGAAGCCAACTACTATTTCTCTAACTATTCGTCTTTATGAATCGTTTACAAATTTGCCAAAAGGAAGCTAAATAGCTTGCCATAGCCACAGAAGATATTTAGCCTACACTTGAGTATTAAGTGATTATTTGTGTAAAATCTCAGAGAAAATAACTTTCTATTTCCCATTTCCATTGATTTACGATGTGATAACCACAGTGCTTGCACAGCACAGAGGAGGGAGGTTAGACCTAATTCGGGTTAGAATTTTCTCTAATTAATTGCAATTTGTCTTAATCTGCGGTTTCCATAGCTTATTGTTGCATAAACATGTACCATGAGATGTTGAGGGATGAAAAAGAATGAATAAATAATATTTTATCAAAATATTTTTTTGTAAAAAGTCTATGGAAATCAGTGTGGAGACAAGTAGGATACCACAATTTGAAGTAACCTAGACTTCAGACCAAATTCAGTCACATCTCTATGTGAGAGATGTTGAAATTAATCTTTATATATACACATTTAATGAGAGTGAAAAAAAAAAAGAAAAAAAGAGAGAGAGAGAGAGAGGAAGTTTCCAATAAGCTTATTTTACATATATAATTATGATTTCCTTCACGTCCCTTCCTACAAAGTTTGAAATCTTTCACGCCAAGGAAAACAATATTTTACAATAGCTATACCTGTCAATCTGTGTTTGGTTGCACCAAGTCGAATCTCTTTTTTTTTTTTTTTTTCTTTAAGTAATAGATATTTATTTATTTTTAAAGAATTTTAAATGGAAAATTTATGAAATACGGTCCAAATTCTTATTAGATAGTATCCTACTAATAACCATCAATATTAGCTTGTTCTCTTGTTTTTACTATCCAATATAATTCAGTATGCATAAAAGTTTCTGATAAACAAGTAGAGGATACATAACAACTATACGTTAATTTTCTCAGCCCATATTATACTGGCAAAGACAAAATGTGCAAGAATAATGTATGATTGACGAGTGTGTTTTACTCACGAGTTTTATTCTTTTTTTAACTTAATTATGAGCTAGATTTTAAGAGTAGTGAACGTTTTTAATATGTTTATTAGTGTTGTTTTGTAGAAGTGGTCATATGACGCAAATCAGGTAAACAAAAGAGACAAGAAGGCCATTGGTATGGTAACAAAAAGGGTAAAATAATCAAATCGAATATTAAGGAAAGAAGAGTGGCACCCGATGCCACGAAACCCACATCAGAGCTGTGGCGCCACAGTGCCAATGATCAATCATTGTGCACAGTAGATAGTATATAATACTGGAGATGCTCTTGTTTAGTCCCCGTTATTTTCAAACTACAATTTTCTTTCTTATTTTCAACAACACGTTTTTTAATAAAATATAATACATATAAACCCAAAACTTTTTCTAATTTTTTAACTATACATTCTCCGTCAAAATACTATTCCAAAATGTATTTTGGACAAAAAATGGGGCTCAAACAGGTTGAAGTCGACGTTTTTTCTTTTAACTTCAAAATGCCAATGAATATGACATTCTGTTTTATTTCAAATTTTTTGATTGAATTCGAGAAAGAAAAGGGCATGTATTATTGATGCTTATGTTGATCTTTCTTGACTACTAAAAGGGAAATTCAACAAAATTAAAAGGAAATTTATACATAATTTAAAATCTCAACAACACTAATAGTAACAGCAATTATATTTATTTTTTGATTAACAGGGATAAATATATAGGAAGACTAGGAATTAATTTAACCAAAATAGGTGATATTATCATTTGAAATGGTGCTAAAATCAGCAGCAGTAGATGGTGGGTTGTACATGGGAGAAGACGACGATGTTAGAGGAAGTGAAGGAGGTGGTGGAGGCAGAGGCGGTGGTGGAAGGCGGGCAGGTGGCGGTTCACCAATGGAAATTGCCCCAGAAGAAAGCAAGGTTAGGTGAGAAGGTGGAACGATATTGGTTTCTCTGTACTTGTATTTCAGTATCTCTGCCCTTACTGCATTTAGTTCTGCTTGTAAAGATTGAACTTGTTGTTGCAAAGCAGAAATTGCTCCCATGCACCCATAAACTGGATCGCTTAACCTCACATTAGCCTCATAAACCAGACTATTTGCAGCATCTGCCCTTTGGCTCTCTGGAACTTCCTGGATTAAAAACCAAATCCCACACAAAAGAAAATAATGAATAATAACCACGATTTGATTCTGGTATAATTTTATAGGTAAGACCTAAATAAAAGTTGGAAAATCAATTAAATATAATATATGAATGTTACTTATCAAGAACAAGATAAAGGGTTCACCATCAACATCTTGGAAACATTACTTGCACCAAATACTTTGTGAACAGAAGCAAATTTTTGGGGTTCATGGGGGGAGAAATATGGAGAAAAAGGACATTCTTGAGCACATCGTCGTCTCAAAAGCTTACACGCTGCGCACGGCGTGATCGTGTTTAGGGTTCCGGGAGGCCCCAACATGTGTCTTCTTCCCATTTCAGAGAAGACGTCAGATTCTCTCTTGATCTTCTTGCCTATCTCTTCAAATCTCTCCCTGCAAAATATATGTGCAACAACAATTATTAAAGCTGAATAAGAATAACACATCAATTCTGATGGACTAATCCTAGAAAGATCATGTGGGACTGGTTCCATTAAAGCTTCTACATCATTCGTCGATGTCAACAATAGTACATTAAAAGTGAAATTCTTTGATTTGAACACTAGAAAAAACTAATGAACAGAAATATTTGCCCACTTCACCAACTTTTTTCTCTCCTCTCTTTTTCCTTGTAGTGAGGTTGGTTGCGGGAGTTCCATTGTTCATTACCTTTCTCTGGACATTCAGGCATACTATCTGTTTACAACGCCTGAGAAGAAATTGGAAAGAGAGAGGGGGAGGGAGAGAGAGAGAGAGAGATTGGAAGGTATATAAGATAGAAAATAAGGGTAAGACTTAAGAGTGCTTAAAAGGCAAGATAAACAGGAAAATGATAGTCCAAACTATTATTATTTAATCAGAAACTGCAAAAATTTGATGGTTCGTGGACCTGTGGTTTATGTACGAGGATTCATATTCAGAAACTATATCCTGCGGAAAGCCCTGAACGAAATTGTGAAGATCGTCAATTCATCATCCACCACACACACAGAGATAGATATTGGGTGAGGGGGGGGGGGGGGGGGGTGGGTGGGGGGGGGGGGTGGGGGGGGGGGGGGGGGGGGGGGGGGGGGCGAGGGTTTAGATTTGTCATGTAATGCTCACGTGTGAGTCTTTACTCGTGTTGACTTTTGAAGCAGCCATTCCATTCAGCTTGAATTTCATATTGTTCCTCCATTGATGCATGTGGGAGTGTCTTAGGAGAGACATAAATGCACATCTTCTTTAAACAAAATATTTCCAATGCATATATTATATATTAACAACTAACTAAAATCGTACGTTGAACAATTTGAAGCGGAAAGCATACATGCAAAGTGCAGGCATTTTTGGTTTCTTGTCCATCTCAAGAAAGTTTTTACTTTGAATTGACTGCTTTTGCCACCGATTAGCTCCAACAATAATTTAAGGTTATTGAAATCGTACTATTAAAACAGCCAAAATGAGGAATTTTATAATTGTTACAAAATTAATTTAATATAAGAATAATTAACATTTTAACGAGTGTTAATAAATAAAATCTCACAGCAAATAAAAATTACAATATAGACAAATTTATAAGAATTTGAACTAAGATAACATTTTAAAATGGACCACCAAGTCTTTACATGGTATCAGAGCCCATTAAACTCAAACAAACAATGATTAGAAGTCAAAAAATAAGCACACGAATTTCAAGATTAATCTCCTTAAGCGAGCCACCATAAAAATATAGACAAATTTATAAAAGTTTGAACTACTCTTTAATAAGGTTGACATTTTAAGATACAATTCTAAATCATTACAACGACCATAGATTTACTTGTAGATATGTGGATATTATCGATCTCCGACGTCCCTTTTCCTTTTGTGACATTTTAAGTTTATTTTTCCTCTTGGAATCATTTTTGAGTTCTACTATTATTATTTTTCCTTTTTATGATCCACAACTTGTGACTAACTCAAATTTGCAGTGCATAATAATGTGATTAATTACTTCGTTAATCATGTTTAGCACTAAACATAGATGACGTTTTCGGTGATGTTCACAGAAAATGATGGTGCACCTTCAAGATAAATTGGACTCCTATTTTACAGAGACAGTAGTGGCTTAGTGAATATGACTAATTACACCACGTTCTTGTTGATTTTGAGACATCTCACCTACGCATTTTCATGGGGAAAGTTTATAAAAGTTTTACAGTATCTTCAACAATTTCTGCGTTTCTAAATCTATATTATACATTTTTACTTAGAATTGTTTTCAATAACTTTTTTTTTTCCGGAACCTTCAAGTTTTATTAGTAAACCCTCACTTGGGAGAATGAACACCGTAGTTACAATCAATTACAAAAATCGAAAAGAAGGTAAATTACATTTATCAATAACTTAGAATACAATATAATCTAATAGCATCGTCATAAGTTAATCATGATAAATGAGTGATATAATTGGTAGATACTCGGAAAAAAAAAAGACTAAATAGTAGTGTTACTGTTAGTAATGAAATATGAGTGATGCAATTGATTGATCAATACCTCAAAAAATAGAAAAAAAAATAATTTATTTACGTATCATTCATAGATAGAGTTGTTGTAATCATTTATAATACAATATAATATTACAGAGATACCGTGAGTCTATCATGTCACTTGAGTAATGTAATAAATCGGTGCCTTGAAAAATGAATAAATTGATCTTAAACCTCCATCTCTCTCCCTTTAGAATATAATATAATAGTATCATCGTAAGTTAATCGTGACAAATGAGTGATGTAATTGGTCGATACTTGAAAAACAAGCCCAAATAGTAGTGTTATCTTTTGTCTTGAAATATGAGTGATGTAATTGATTGATGAATACCTCAAAAAATAGAAAAAGTAAATTTCTTTACTAATCATCCATAGATAGAGTTGTTGTAATAATTTAGAATATGATATAACAGCAGTACCGTAAGCCTGTCGTGATATTTGAGTAACGTAATAAGTCGTTACATCGAAAAATGACTAAATTGATCTTAATACTCAACAATTGTATATCAAGTACTATACGTTAAAGTCATTTCGAGTCATATTGAAGTAATAAAGAAAAGGAAATTGAGATTTAGCTTATGTTTGTCTCTCATTCTTTTAAAAAAAATTTTTATACATACTCATTTTCAACTACACATCCACACAACAAATATTCTATACGTTATCTCAAAACTTTTTCCTACTTTCTAATCATACATTTTACAAAAATTCACTATTCAAAATGATTTTTTTTTTTTCAAGAAAAATGGGAGACAAACAGGGGAGGCTAGCAAAAAGGGTAAAAAATGTGAGTAGGATGCAATACATGACTGGCAGATAGCAAGAATTGCTTGGCTAAGACTTTGTGAAACGTTATTTCAAGGTGGGTGGTGATGGGGACTGAGGAGGGAAATAAAATAAGACAAGGGGTACTATAGGGATCCTACATTAATTTATGTATAAATTTCCTTAAACTGGAAGGAAATGACACCGTGGATTCTTGTTTGACCCGTATTTTAAGGCAAACAACCCGCTCCATTATTTACCCGATACTCCCTGTCTCACCCTATTTTTCACCCAATTCAAAATCTAACCATATTAATTTATGAATATGAATATTATTTTAGAGTACGACAAGTGTATTAAAAATGAAAAGAAAAGTACACAGTTTTTCAGAGAGAGATGTAAAGTTGGATCTTCGATAAACGACAAGACGCAGAAAATGCAAGACTAATGACATCTAGACTAACTTCTCATAATAATGGTACGGCGAGATATACTGATAAGTGAAAATTTGTTGTATGAAAATTTTTATTCTACTTAATAATTTTTTTGTTTGGTAATATTATTTTTAATATTATCCTTTTGAAATAATGCTCTCCATGTGTAATAGGGAATGGAAACAATTCAAAATGTGCATTCCATTCTCAATTTTTTGTAACTGCCAAAACATTCCAGTCTTTGGAGGTCAAAAAAAAAAGAATAACTGGAATAATATCCAACTACCACTTTCATTGGTATTCTTCTTCACAATCTGGAGTATTATTAAAAACAATCTGAGATCTTTATTGATTTCAAAGAAAAGAATTGTGCTACATCATCATATAGAGATTGTGGTCCTCATTTTTTTCGGGATTTTTCTATTTGCACATCCGAGTTGACAAAAAACTTGACACAAGAAAACAAATGGGTTTGCTTTCTAATTTCCTTTAAAAAAAAACTCAAGTAGGAGCTAGCTCAACAATTGTTTTTTTTCATTCTTTTTCTTCGTCAATTGGAATGTACTAGTAAAAATCTTTTTTATTTTTGATTAGTGTGTTTTCCGAGAAGAATTTCAAAATTGAAAAGCAAATAGAACAAATTATAGATTAAACATTCTAATTATCATTGAACTTTTCAAAATATTCCTCAATTACCATTAAACTTTTAAAAAAATTTCTCAGTTGTCGGTGAACTTTATAATATTTTAGAGTTGCTACTGAATTTATCAAAATAATGCTGCAACACCAAAATCGCGAATGGTGTTAATGGACTTAATATTCAATTGCTACTAAACTTTCTCAAATGTTTTCTGATGGGCACTTAAATTATCAAATGTGTCTTAGTTGCTATTGAAATTTAAATATATTCCGAATCATGACTAAATTTATCAAAATATAGTCACACCCGTCACTCGTTATTTTTACAGTTAACATACTTGATGACACGGTAAGCAAAACCTAGACCCCTTGAATATTTTTAAAGTTAACAAACTTGATGACACAGTAAGCAAAATTTCAGATGTGACATGCAAAACCTAGACCCCTTTGAATATTATATATTTAATTCCAACTATTTGTGATGGGGTGAATTAGGTGAATTATAAAACTAACGTAATTTTGAACAATGATAAAAGGATGAGCAATATTATTTATTATCATGATGATGGAATATCGTTGATGTAGCGATCCATTTTCCCTTACATTTCTCTCTTTCGTAAAATTGAACTACCCAATCTCGTTAATCCATATAAACTGTCACATCACCGATATTTTATCATCATAATGATAGATAGCATTTTTCTAAAAGGATACGTGTTAATCTCCTTTTGAAAGCATGAAAGCTCTATTTTTATACCCATGTATATAACATGTGCAAATATATAAAATTTTCAAGCAACTGTGGTAAAGAATAAAACTTAGTCCCAAGTATATAGGGTCATTCAAATTTCTCGAAAGATTTGGACATGTTTCTTATAAGTTATAACTACCAAACTCGTTGGATCGGGTTCATAATCTACTTCACATTTCGATGCTACGACATATGTCCACGACCCATCGCATATACTGAAGGAAATTCACACCAAATTATAGCCAAATTTAACTTACAACAAAAAACCAGTCAAGATTTTGGCTTGAGAAGCACAGCAATTACGGAACAAATCAATTCCCCTATAAAAGGTACTATGGCGAAGTGAAGCAATAAAATAAGCAAAGTGGGAATGAGAATCAGCTACGTGAGAAAAATACCTTAAACTATTTAGGCAAATTTCGAGAACGAAATTTCTCTAAGGAGGAGGGATTGTAACATTTCAATCTTACAATTAATTTAATTATTAGTTCAACCCTTGAAATGATCGATATCTTATTGATTTTTGAACCTCGTGTGAATTCGAAATTTAAAATTTTAAAGTAATGAGTATGAGTAACTTTGGTGACATAGAAAAGTGATTTTAAGTATTGTTGTAATAAGTTCAATTATTGGAAACCAATGGAGAAAAAGGATTAAGAGAATAATATCATCATATATTTATCTTTAATAATTTTAGCTGATAATTGTTAAGTTTAATGAGTCATTCATGGACACGTGGCATGAGGAAAAAGTGGGCTGGGATTCTAAGATAGAGTTGCTGAGTAAGCTGCTTGCTTATGTGAGAAAACTTACTAAGGGAATAATATTAAAATGGAAGAAAACTCTCCTCATTTACCACACGTGATTATTATCGGGGTATTGTACTTCTCTCAAACTAGTATAGATATGACACTCAACAGTAGAAATCCTACAGCAATTCACAAGTTCAATAACACTTCAAGAAGATAATTAAGTGATTTATACTGTTTGTGTGATTCCTTGTACAAAACTATGTGGAATGGAATTATGTGAATACGTCTATTGTTATGCAATTATTCATTCTATATGTAACTAGTATATTTCAGAATTTTTATGAGCATGACATAGACATGATACATTCAAATATTGAATGATATGCATATGGTGTGTAAATCCTAAATTGTACACCAACGTAAGTCATACAGGGTATTGCAACAGGACAGTCATTGGATCACCGAGTGGTTCAATGATTGAATAAGTGCTCGACACTTGTGTGAAATATTTGATTTTGGGATGCCTCGATGGTGATCAATTGTGCAAATAACCAGCATTTCTAGACAAATATCACACATGGTTAGTTATAACAATATTGTGTCAGATAGGGCACCTGTACGTGAAAGAGTTTTATCCATACTTATGTTTAGTAAAAGCGAGCTCGGGTGTATAGATTTTTTATTTCACACAAGTCCAAAGAGATTAAGGTAAATATTTAAGAAAATAGCATAACATGGCATGCATCAAGTGCACACCAATATCATAATTTACTTATTGAATTATACTCATTCCCCTTTTTCTCTACCACTTTCAGGTAACAATGATGGGTAATTACATAGAGTATAGAGATGATAGTTGAGCCATTACCCGCGACGGTGAAGAGTTTCATTAGACATCAGTTCTTGACATATGGTAATACTATTCGAGAGAGGGGGACAAATATATTCAAATGGTATTGTTACTACTATGGTTCGTTATAGCACCACAACTAACAGTATGATAGCAATGGAGATCCATACCACATGATTCAAGTAAATGGAAGTTACTTTTGTACATACGTCGGAAAAGAATGTAAAAAGAGGGAATAAAAAATTGTCTATTTTGTTACTTTTGAATTAACAACTTTATGTACTAATACCCATTCCCCTTAGTCTTTAGGTGAAAATATATGTTAGTTGCCCAAACTATTAGTCAGTCATGTAATATACTCTATGAAAAAGTAGTATAAAGAGAAAATTTAGTTGTGTTCTTACTTTTTATCTTCCATCTCTTGAAACAACATGTATATAAGTAGGTACATATATGTAGGTATGTGTAAAATAAATAAATATATAAATAAACAAATAAGAAAAAGAAAAGTAGTAGTCGTTATAAACCCCATCACAAAATCCATAGTTATTTTCTCCCATTTCTAGTCGGGGACAGTTAAGGATTGTAATTTTCGAGCTGGACATTGATGTTTTACTTTGACTTGTTGGCATGTGAGGCATTTTTCCACAAACTTCTCTATATATCTCTTCATTTTGGGAGACCAATATAGGGCCTTGAGACCATGATACATTTTTGTCGATCCTAGATCTACCGAGTAGGGTACAAAATGAGCCTCAATTAGAATGGTAGATTGTAATTCCGCATCTTTGGGGACATAGAATCGATCCTCAAATCGTAAAATTCAATCATTTAACTGTTTGAATTTAGTAGGTTTACCACTTTTAAATTTCCATATGATCTCTGTCATTTTTTTTCTCTCTAATTTGATCCAGGGGACTAGGTTGAAGAGATATGGCCATCAACTTGGCTTCATTCGGGTTTAGAGTCTCAAGATCAAAGTCTTAATTTCCTTATCTAATTCTTTAGCTCTGGATTCATCTATGGCTCCCTTACAACTTAATGCATTTGTAACCACATTTACTTTTCCTGTGATAGTTAATTGTGCGATCAAAATCCTTCACCAATTCTAGACAGTGCCTTTGTCTCATGTTCAATTCTTTTTGTGTAAAGAAATATTTGAGACTTTTGTAGTTAATAAACATCTCACATTGCTCACCATAAAGGTAATGTTGCCATATCTTAAGAGAATACAATGGCTGCTAACACCAAATCATGAGTTGGATAATTCCTTTCATATGATTTCAGTTGACGGAAAGCATATGCAATCACTCTTTCATGTTGCATTAAGAAACAATCCAAACCATTCCTTGAAGCGTAACTATAAATAGTGAAACCACAACTATTTTATGGAAGAGCTAGAACTAGAGCCAACGTCAGTCTTTCTTACAATGTTTGAAAACTTTTCTTAGTCTTCAGTCCAATTGAATGGAACACTTTTCCAAGTTAAATGGGTGAGTGGCGTAGCAATTTTAGAAAATCCTAAAATGAACCTCCAGTAATATCCGGCTAATCCAAAGAAACTTCGAACTTCAAACACATTACTTGGTGTTGGACAACCCCTTATTGCTTCTGTTTTATTTGGATTAACTTCTACTCCTTCGGTTATAACATGTCCTAGAAAGAAAACTTGATCCAACCAGAATTCACACTTCTTGAATTTAGCGTATAACTATTTCTCCTTAAGAATTTGCAATACAATTCTCAAACATTCTCAATGCTCTTTTTTGGTTTTCAAGTAGATCAAAATATCATCAATAAAAATGATAACCCATTAATCAAAAAACTCTTTTTGAAAACTCAGTTTATCAGGTCCATAAAAAGCTGCACGTACATTAATCAATCCAAACGGCATCACTAAGAACTCATAGTGCCCATATCTAGTACTGAATGTTGTTTTTTTCCACATCTTCAGCCTTAATCTTTAGCAGGTGGTAGCTGGAAGAAGCTCGACTTTTGAAAATACTGATGCTCCTTTTAATTGATCAAACAAGTCATCAATTCTAGCTAAAGGGTACTCGTTCTTTATTGTAACCTTGTTCAATTCTTGATAGGCTATGCAAAGGTGAAAAGCTTAGACAATTAAATCCTTTAGCTAACAATTCATCTAATTGGACCTTTAATTCCTTCAATTCATTTGGAACCATTCTATAACATGTCTAGGAGATTGGGTTGGTTCTTGGAACCAGGTCGATGATAAATTCTATATCCCTATCCACCGGTAGTCTGGGTAGATCTTCAGGGAAAACTTCAACGGATTCCTTCACTATAAGTATTTCTTCAAGAGGTTTATTCTTTTCAACTTGAATTTGATTTAGGCAGATAGGATATTCAGAATCTCAGGGAAAAGTTATAAGGTGCATACCAGGATAGTTTTTTAGGGTAAATAGCACAAAACGTCCCTACCTTTCAATGTCACTGTGTAAAACGTCCCTACCTTTCATTTTTTGGCATTTTCACCCATACCTTTCACATTTCTTGAGCAAAAGGTCCTTTTCAACCATTTTTCCAATA
>CAIGRP010108812.1:0-19945 GCA_903798385.1 Fraxinus cuspidata | reverse complement strand
TGCAGAATTACCTCTTCAAGAACAAATTGACAGTATAATGGTCGAAGAGTTGCAACAGATTCGAGCATAAGATATTGTAAGTATTTAAATTGTTTAGTTTCAAAAAATATGTAAATTTTAAATTTTTGTTTCAAGAAAAATTGTACACGAAATATTTTATTCGTGTACAATTTTAATTTCGCCAAGGATGAGGGTTTTAATTTTTATTTAATTTACGGTACGTACAAATTGTACAAATTTTAAATTCTTTAAAGAAAAAATTTTAGATTTGACAAGAAAAAAAATAGAGCTGGCTCGACTCTGCTCGCTGAGGCTCGGGCCGAGCATCATCTTTTTGGCCGAGCAAAAGCTAGGCTCGGCTCGGGCTCAAAAAAGCCCAGACCCGTTTAGCTCAAGCTGAGCTCGAGCTTTGAGTTTTGGCTCGACTCAGCTTGTTGACATGGCTATGGGTGGTTGGTAAATTTTATAATATTATTAATAATTCAATTATTACCTCATTTTTGGTTAAATAAACATTATAAACTTCATACCTGATTTTTAAATTAGAAAACTTAAATACTTGTTTATATGTAATTTCTTTTTCTTTAAATCATTTAGGGCCCAACAAATATATAAAATAATAACTGCTTAAATTCACAAAAGTTTATACTAATAAAAATTAGCAAACTTTTAATTTGATAAAAAAAATATAATTCACCTCTTTTAATTTAACAAATTTTTAATTTGACGGTAAAAATATGTTCCATGTGTACATGAAATAGTTTGAACAATTAATCTTTCAAGATATTAAACTTTGAAGTCAATACATGTACATTAACGTTTCACATTTAATGTATATATGTGTGCTTTTTTATGTGCTTACATATTAAATTTTAAATTTCATATTCAATGATTTTAAAAAAAAAAATAAAAAAAAATTCTCCATGTGTTGTGGTGAAATATAATACCAAGTTATAAAATATAAAATAAAATATAAATTAATAAATTATTCATTTATTCATTTATCCAAAAATTATTAATTCCTCTAGAATAATAATTTTTTCCTCTTCTAACATTATTATTTTATAAAGGTTTTACGATAGGTAAAAGGAGTGCATGATAGCCTTGAAAATCCCATTGCAACACCGATGTCTTCTCAAAATATAAAAAAATATTGGTGCTAATGTTCAGAGTAGACCCAAAATGGGTAACAGACAAGCTCTATTTTTCATAGAAACTGATTGTTGAGTCCTAAAAGGCAAACTATCAATAAAATGGAATTGTAGTAAATTTTCAATAAATGAAATTAATAATATTATTTAAATGACAGAAATTTGTGATCCCTACTAAATTGATAATTTCGTTAGATACAAAAGATAATAATTTTACTAAAATCATTTAGGACCCAACAAAAATATAAAATAATATTTTGATATCAAAGACTTTGTACTTAACCGTTTATATTCTTTAATTCATTTCTCCTGAAATATGTATTTAAAGTGGTTTTCTTTTTCTTCGTATTCAAATTGAAACTCAATTCCAGTCCTAACTTTTTGATTCATATACAACATTTAAACATATATATATATAGATTGATTGTAAGGTACAAATTTCATATTAGGATTAATATGCTCTGTTCTTTTTAAAATCCTGCATTTATACTAAAAAGAATCTGAGCAAAGCCAAGGTTGTCGTGGCCTTGTGTAACATTATGGTACAAAAGAATAAGGAACAGTATTCTCACTTTTCCTTGTCTGCATGAAATTATTTCCTTTGTTTAACCAATTATAGCCTAACCGAACAATTTGTCTTCCTAACTATAAGAGAAGGGCATTACAGTTTAGAATTTAGTAAAGCCCTTAGCTCCCTTCGAAGAATCTTCCCAGCTGCAGACCTTGGTATTGAGGCTCGGAAATACACCTTTCTCACCTTCTTATACGGTGTAACCTGAAAAAAAGAATGCTCATGAGCAGAAATGGAATCTCGAAAAACATCAGAAAAGATCCCTATTCATCAATAACTTTTAAGAAAATGAGAATGCGATGAAGTGCTTGTTTGGTAGTGTTTGAGTGCTTATAATATATGGATCCTACTAAATATGTAGATAAAAAATATATTTCACCGGCTTATTTATAAGTTAAGCTTTGCTAAAAATACTCGTAGTAGAGATCATAAGATAATAACCTGCTTAGCTACATAGTCCACTAGGACTGTCTCCGAGAGTGAACTCCCATCTTTCCGGACTACAAATGCAATGGGAATCTCTCCAGCTTCTTCGTCCTTTGCTCTATAAAATTTGATATACAAATGTTACAGGAGTACAAATGAGGAAATAGTTCAAAGATTGCACCTAGAAATAATTTTGTCAAGCTGTCCTGACATCAGATCTATTTTAAGAATTTATCCTCAAATGTCAAAAAAGCCTTTTCAGACATAGAAAGAGAGCTGTATGGGGTATTTTTGAGATACCCGTAATTTTATTTTGTTTTGCTTTTTGATACCGAGGTAAAGAGGAAGAGTAAACACTTGTAATTTTTATGAGAAGCAGAGGATTCAGAGATTTTCTATAGCAACAGAAGGAAGTATTTGCCAGCAATAAGCAAATTGTATTCACTACTAACTTTTTACAAGTGAACACAGAAGTGTGAAGAGATTGCACAAGTACGTTCCCTCCAGCTTGACATTGTATACGGAAAGGGAATTGTAGAATAAAAATCAACTATTAATGCAGAATAAATGATAAATACAAAAAAAAAATAAAAAAAAAAGGAATTATAAAATGGCCACACTTACGCTGTTACTGCTGCATCGAGAACCTCGGGATGAGACAACAATACTGACTCCAAATCAGAAGGAGCAATCTGCAAAATGACGGAAGCTACTTGAATTAACAATTTCAGTACAATTGATTTGCGACTTAATGATTATGCAAGGAAAAAGACATCTTCATTAAACAAAAAACAGTAATTTCTAATCCAAGAATCACTGAAAATGGAGAACAAATAAACACGCAGATATATTGTATACCTGGAAGCCCTTGTACTTGATGACTTCTTTCAAACGGTCAAGTACATATAAGTATCCTTCTTGATCAAAATAAACAATATCCCCTGTATGTAGCCAACCATCTTCGTCGATTGTGGCAGTAGTCGCCGCAACATTATTCAAGTATTCTGTAATGTAAGTGCAAATTTTGAAATTCTAGATTGAGATTTTATCTTTATAACTTTACTGATATCTGTTGAGAAGAATGATTTATACTTTGCCAATTAGAATCAACTAAATTTACGAATTCGATTAAGAAAGCTTTTAGGAACAGAAAACAAAATATGCATTAATCTTCGACTTAGCTGCAACTGTGGGTGGAAATGATCTACCATTACTTTACTTTTCACTATAATATATATTAAATCAGAAGGGCAGAGGCATTGAATTAAGCATCGAAACTAAGATTATATTGAAAGTTATTGAGATACAGTAATCAGGCCCCTTTGGAGAAATGAAAGGGATCCAATAAGAATTTACTTCAGCCAAAATAGTAGGAAAATGGGGTACGTCTCAAATATTTATGGAAAAATTAATTACAGTTTAAAATGCAAAAAATAGTTCATCAATATGTATATTACTGAAAGAGAAGTACACTTAAAATTGAAGCCCTAGATTTCAAGGTATATAGGTGGTAACCACGCAACACTTGGAGAAATTAATTACCTTTCATGACACCAGGTGTATGTAACCAAAGTTCACCAATGCTTCCTGGTGGTAAACAAGAACCAGTGACCCAATCCACCACTTTAGCTTGTGCATTTGGCGCCAGAAGCCCTACAGAAGAATATTTACGAACCTTAACGGTATTGTAGCCACGAGTTCCTACAGCAGTTGATTCCGTCAAACCATAGCCCTGACAGCAAAATAATCATTTGACAAGAACAATAACACAACACTTGTAGGTATAAACTATAGGGCAGATAATTTACGGTAGAAAAGTGCAATAAATGTTATCATCTGCCATGCTGTAAATGATATTTAACACAAACGAGTGAAGTCGATTAATGGCTACTATTATTTGCAATCACGCATGAATTTTTTTATTTTTATTTTAGTCCAAAAGAATAAAAGAAAATTGAAGAAATAGATTGATTTGCCTTTGTTTGGCACCGATTTATGATCGGTCAAACCACCTTTTATTCACATATTTTGTAGGGCCTACGAATACTACCCACTTATCCACTACTCATTTCTATCTATTTTTTATTTGAACCGATTATAAACAACTTCCAGACACACTGAAGCCTCATATGTTCTTACAGAATATCTTAGGATGAAATATATTTCAACAGCATGGTTATCATATGCATAAAAATCAAGTCATATCCAAATGAAGAAATTCATTTCTTATTTTCATTTACTAGATTGCATCTAACAAAACTAAAAAAAAGGATTTCGGATAAGTCCACCACCACATAAATAAGATCACAACACGCAAGCTAAAAAGCCTAAATCTGCTTAACATTATACACAAACGAATACCTGGATGAGATCAACACGAGGGAGAGTATGAATAAAGTCCTCTATGAATTTCATGCTCAATGAAGCCGCACCACACGAAACCTGTTTCAAGCTCCTAAAACTGTTGCCTGGAGAACTCTTGACTTTCCTTACTAATGCCATCAATAAAGGCGGCACAGTGGGAAAATGAGTTACACCGTATCCATCTATAGCTCTTACCATCTCATCAGCATTGAATTTCTTCATCACAACAACAGTAGTACCCAATGACAATAATCCCATAACAAATTGGGAAAGTCCATATATATGGAACATTGGGACAGTAGCCAAGTAGATATTACTTGTGCTCGGATAATCATACTGCGAAGATTCAAATCTTACAAAATGTTCCATCATGGCTATAAAATTCCCATGTGTTAACACGACACCCTTAACACTTCCAGTAGTGCCTGATGAATACAAAATCGCAGCAGTGTCATGCTGCTTAATTTTAGGCCTTGGAGCCATAAGTGGATCACTGAAAATAAGCTTGTGAAGATAATCACTTTCACTTGGGATTCTATCAAAATTTACATAATCTGGAACCTCAATTACAGAACAACTTCTTAATGCAATTCTCAATTCATCCACTTTATTAGGAACTGAAAATGCAAATCTTGGATTTAAATCATGAACCTGCTTTTTTATCTCTAACGAATTACTCAATGGATTCATTGGAGTCACAATTGCACCTAAACTCAAAGCACCCAAGAAGATTACAGGGAAGTAAATAGAATTTGGCAGCAAAATCAAGATTACATCACCTTGTTTTACACCCAATTGGTGTAGTCCACTGGCCATGGATTTCACCAATGAGAAAAACAGAGAATAAGAAACTGAAAACCCAGATGAAGAATCAATAAAAGCAGTGATTCCATTATGCTTCTGGGACAAAATAAATGACACCACATCAAGAAAAGGGTCTGACGGCAATTCAATGGAGGGGTATTTGCTTTTGTATATTCCAGTTTCTGGTGAATACCATGGCGGGTGGCGGCTTCTTTGGTGGCCGATTTGGGTGGTTTCATGGATTTCGGCAGTGATTTGGTGTTCTTCTTGGAAGTTTACGTGGGTTTTCAAGAATGTTGCCATTAAATACTGAGAGGCGGCAACAGAGGAGGGAGATTGAGAGCTTGAACTGAAAAGTCAGGCCGTAGTAATTGAGCTTTTTCTATACATCAAAAGTAAATAGCAAGTAACATCTCCACATTTAATAATTATTGGGAAAAACGTCCTTATCTTTCATACATTTTCACCTTTACTTCCATAATTATTGTATAAAAGGTCATTTTCACATATTTTCTCAATTAAAAGAAAAAAGTTAATTGTAATCACAATCCCAAATTTTTTTAAAAAGAGCAAATAAATCAAAAATAAATTATTAAAAGTACATAATGTCCATATCTTTCACTGTTATTGCAAAAAAGTCTCAACCTTTCATTTTTTTTGCATTTCCCCTTAATTACACATTTAATTGTGAAAACTATCATTTCTATCCATTTTCATCCAATATTTCAGTAAAGATTTGTGAAATAATTATATACCCTTTTATTTAATTAAAAAATATATTTTTTCAATTTATAATTCTTTAATAATTTATTTGGGACTCGTTTGCATTTTTAATTTTTAAATAAATTTAATTGGGACTCGTTTGCACTTTTTTTAAAAATTGGAACTATGATTACAATAAATTCTTTAGCTTTTTATTTAAATATGAGGTTATATTCATTATTTCACAGCTACTTATTGAGAAATTGGATAAGAATGGATAAAAATAGTGGTTTACGCAATCAAATGTGTAATTAAGGGTAAAAATGCAAAAAAAAAAAAAATTGAAATGTACGAACTTTTTTCGCAATAACGGTAAAAGATAGGGACGTTATGTAGTAATTACCGTTTTAATAATTTATTTGTGACTTAGTTACGCTTTTTAAAAAATTTGGGACTGTGGTTGCAATTATACTTTTTCTTTTTCTTTTTATTTTATTTAAAGAGTGGTGTATTCGTCATTTCACAAATTTTTAATTGAGAAAATAGGTGAAAATGACCTTTTGCGCAATGAAATGTGGAAATAAGGGCGAAAATGCAAAAAAACGAAAGACATAGATATTTTCCACAATAACAATGAAAAGTGAAGACATAATGTGTTTATTACTCATACATCAAACATGTAGAACTATAAAATACTTTGTCCACATTTGGACTCCATTTTAGCCCATGACACACATTTTTTAAAAATATATTAATTCAAAACTCATTTTCAACCACACATTTTTTAATAAAATAATATTTTACATCACATCAATATTTTTTCCTTATTTTTTAACCACATATTTCTCGTCATATTATTATTTAAAATATATTCTTTCTTTAATAATATCTATCAAACACTAATGAAAATTTAAGGAAAAATCAATTTTAAAATAGTGATTTTTTAATGGAGAATATAGGAATAAAAAAAAGTAAAAATTTTCGATTTATGTGTCCTCGATTAACCTTAACTTAATAACTATCACTGTAATTTGAATGATAACTCTTAACAATTGTTGAACTTTAGGGGTTGTTCTCTTTGTATTTCAATTTTGTATTTTGAGTTTCGAATTCATTTTGTGTTTTATGTTTTGAGTGTCCATTTTTAGATTTTTGAAAAAGTGTTCTTTTTGACATTTTGAAAAATTGTTTTGAAAACGACCAAACGCGTTTTGAAAATTTTGACTTGATTATAACTGAAAACACTCAAAATGACAAATTGTCGTTTTGAGTTTTCTTTACAAATTTTAACTTGTTTTCAAAAATGCGTTTTCGAAAATGGGAAAGAGAAAGCGTTTCTGTTTTGGAAAATCGAAAATGGAAAACGGCTTGAAAATGGTAAGGAGAACATGCCCTAAATTTTTCTAAATAGCTCATTTACTTTCAAAGTTGTTTTTTATCCGTTACTTTTGGAACAATTAACATTTTCGATTATCAAGTCGAATTTTCAAGTGCCGGGAGATGGGATGACATATGATAAACAATGTTGAAAGTAAGCAGTCATTGAGACTTTTAACACCATTAGTCTATATCGTAAAACTAACTCCTTTAAAAACTTAAATTATTAGAGATAATTTAAATTTAATCTTCAACACACTAGTGTAAATGCTGAATTTATTTTCTTTATAAAGACAAAGCAATGAAACTAGAACTCAAAAACTTTTAATTACTTCCTTCATCTAAAATATTAGACTATAGAGATTATGAATTTATATATACAAATTTCTCATTATTATGAATTAATATATCAATGCAAAGATCTCAAGTTCAAAATCAAAAGTGTACATTTGTAAATTTTAGTAGTTCATACATGCAAACGCAAAAGATTCATGATTTGCATCGAGTTTTCATGCTAAAACAATATTAAGCCAGAAGTGCCTCTGGATCTAATACGAGGGACTCTTTATAGAATCTCAAACTAAAACTACCGTTTATATATGATCTATAGTAGTCACATTATTATACCACTTATATCAGTCATAATATTAAACTAATTGACGGTCCTACCCCCTCTATATTTCCAATCTTCATCTCAAATAAATTTTCACTCTGGTACACAACTACTTAGAAAAAGTGAACTATGGGTCACAAATATCACATATATTATATATTTGATGGGCTACTGTTTTTTCAAGATTTCATGGCTGAGATTCTTGACATAACAATTTTTGTCATTTACGCCAATCCTTGTACATTATTTTCTTAGGCAAAAAAACACAAAAATTCACAGCTATTTTTATTTTTTATTTTTTCAAGACTTCATGGCCAAGATTCTTGATATACAGTTTTTCATTTACTGAAATCATAATACATGTTTACTTGGATAAAATAACCAAACGCACAACGAATAGCTGGACAAAATTAGCATTAATGGCCACAAATAAAATGACCACACGGGATTCCCTCAAGTCATGCCCAAGTGAGGATAAAATATGCATTTGGAAGCTGCAATTGATGGCCAGTCATTTCTTCAACGATAAGTCAAGCTCCAATCAAAATCAACACGCTGATGTTAACTGCAGCCAAACATGCATCATACAATTCATCTGGTTTTGAGAACACCATCTTTTATGGCCATTCTTTTTACTGACTGAACAAATTCATTTTTCAATCTTGCTATATGTACACTTCACTTTACATTGTGACTTACCAAATTTACACTTCGTACGATCTTACACTATCTTTCACATCTCATACATTTAATCAAACTATTATAAAATTGTCACATTATCCATCTATCAACCCAGTGCTAAAGGAAGATGTACAAATAGCTTTTTCCTTCATTTTTTCATCTTAATCACGATCCCTCCATATGTTCGTTTCTCATTTCTTGATATCGAGAGTCAATGGACGGACCCGTTTGGCAAGACTTTTAAAGAGTCAAAACTGCTTTTGAAATTAAAAAGCTACATTTGAACTTTATTTGGATATTTCTCTAGAAATGTTTTGTCCGACTAGATGAAGCTTTTTTAGTAAAAGCGCAAACACTGCCAAACGGGTATGCAATTGCAACTGAAAAAGCATGGTGAAGATAGAATAAAGAATCATTAAAAATCCGCAAAACCAATTATATTTACACCAATTGACAAAAACTACAAATGATAAGAAGCGTAATTAAGGAGGCAAACAATGTAAAGTATCTATGATTACAATAGTCAAGTTAGCCTCAACAGCTACAATTTAACACTTTAACTGTTCTTTTTTATAATTGTATCCAACACACCAAACAAGCCATTGGGATTTTCCCCGAAATGAAACTGCTTACTAATCAAATAAAGATAATCATTTTAATAGTGATAAGTATGTTGGTGTGATTCAGAGGGTGTTTGGTATAGATTAAAATCAGATTTTAAGTGGATTTTGATAGAAATTTTTGAAATGTGTGGTTAAAAAGATGTGTACCCATGAAATATGTGGTTGATATTGATTGTTTGACTTTAATTTAGATTAAAATAAGGCCCAAACAGGCCCTGAGTATCATACCGAAGTATGTTACTGTATGATTTGACTTCACGATGATATGTTGCTTGATGTTGTTTAATTTCATAGTGATATGCCGTTTGAGGTTGTTCGACTTCATAACGATCGACATTATGAGATGGCTCATCTTCGTGATGATAGACATAATGAGGAGGGGGGGAGAGGGAGAGTGAGAGCCTAGGAAGCACTGAAACGGACACGAGTGTCGTGTCAAACATGTCGACACGATTTTTTTTGAACTCGTTAATTTAATTGAGTGAAATGGTAAATTAGTTATAAAAAAAAAATTGCATCCTTTTTAAATGTTAAAAATTCTTCCTTTTAATTTTTAAATTAAGGGTAAAAGAGTAATTAACTTGTTAAAAGATAAAGTCAATATTTAATTTTTATTTACTATCCATCTCAAACACACACGTCTCTTCACTTCTTCTTCAACAAACTAGGGTTTAGCCTCTTTATTTTTTCGGCCTCTTAATTTCCCTACAACAGCCCAAATTTTGGTAGCATTTCACCACATATTTCATGAATCAACATGCCTTCTTCCACTTCTTCGCAGAGACAACCTTAAGTTCTTCTTTGTAAGAGTCATCGAAGGGCCCCCGACAAGCGTCGATGACGTGTCGGAGACATACTTGTGTCTAATAGATGTCGGACACCGATAAGTAGTCGTCAACAGCGTGTCAGTGCTTCCTGGGGGGAGCTATGATCCCTTGGATAAGGACTTGAAATGTGAATCTAGCTTATCTATCAGATACCGATAAGTAGTCGTCGACAACGTGTCAGTGCTTCCCAGGGGAGAGCTATGATCCCTTGGATAAGGACTTGAAATGTGAATCTAGCTTTTATCGATTCTAACTTCAATTGACTAGACTTTTTCACATGAGTTAAAAATTGGATGTAAATCAAAACATAGTCTCAGTAGTCACAACAACATTATTCAAGTATTCAGTAATGTAAATGCAAAATTTTGAAATTTTATCTTTATAACTTTTCTAATATCTGTTGAGAAGAATGATATATACTTTATCAATTAGAATCAGCTAAATTTACGAATTTGATTAAGATAAATTTTAGGAATAGAAAACATAATATGCATTAATATTCGTGAGCACGTTAATTGAAGGTTTTGATTGCATCTCTCTTAGTTGCAGAATTGTTTGTGTCTCTGTTCTGGATATAGACATTCTATGATATCAGGTGCAAGAATTTGTTTTATATAGAGGTGATAACATTTTCAGCAATGCTGCTAATATACAATTGCGCCCCTCGAGCAAGTTTTACCAATTCTTTCAAAATTATCAAGTTTTTCGTTAGTTAAAAGTAAAAGTAAAACCTATTCTCAATCTCACCCATTCTCCCATTTCGGGATTGCAGATCCATAAATGTGATATTGGTTTTGAGTGAGTTCTCATCATCAAATTGAGCTTCACTCATTACACTTTCACAACCAATTTCAATTGTCTTCAATTCAATAAAAAATGGCGACTTGGAAAGATATAGGCATTTGCTTTGCTCAGAATTCAGCTCATCAATGAAAGAGTTTACTTCCCCAAATGGTATATTAATGGCAGGAGAACTAATAGCATGAGCACTAGAGCTGTGGTGGGACTCAATTTTCTCAATTGGATGACACAAAATTTGAAAATGAAGGATGAGATTATTAGTCATGCTGGGCTTGATTCTACTGTATTCGTGTGGATTTTTACTCTTAGGTACTAGAAAATTTTCAATTTCAAACTTTGTTCTTAGTTTTTTTATTTTACTTTGGACAATTCTAACTCCAGTATCTAACAGCTTGAAAATATTTGGACCGAAAGCTACTATGGCACTCCTAGTTCTTATTCCAATTAATGTATCGGGAGAAGATTTAGACTTTGAGGGTCATAACTTGGTTTTTGACATCCTCGTTAAGCTATCAATATCAAACATTCATCCTAAATAATTTGCAAGAAAACAGCATAATCAATGTTACTTTGCTGATTCATACTTACTTATAATTAATTTGTAGGAATAATTACTAAGTCGAATCAGTTGAATTCAGAATCGATAAAAGGCATATTCACATTCCAACCCCATCTCCAAGGGATCATAGCTATCTCATTTGAAGCACCGACACACTGTCGATGACTATGTATCAGTGTCCGACACATATTGAACACCAGTATGTCTCCGACATATTGTCGAAGCTCTCAGGGACCCTTCGACGGCCCTATCAAAGAATAACTGAATGTTGTCCCTAAGAAGAACTGAAGAAGAAGAAGAAGAAGAAGAAGAAGAAGAAGAAGAAGAATAATAATGCGTGTTGATTCGTGAAATAGGCTATAAAGTGTAGTTCCCAGAAATATGATATTGGTTTTGAGTGAGTTCTCATCATCAAATTGAGCTTCACTCATTGCACTTTCAAAACCAATTTCAATTCTCTTCAATTCAATAAAAAATGGCGACTTGGAAAGATATAATGGTGTCTGCTTTTATAAATTTACTTAGTGCTTTTGCATTCTTCCTGGCTTTCTCTTTGCTCAGAATTTAACCCATCAATGAAAGAGTTTACTTCCCCAAATGGTATATTAATGGCAGGAGGACTAATAGCATGAGCAGTAGAGTTGTGGTGGGACTCAATTTTCTCAATTGGATGACACAAATTTTGAAAATGAGCGAGGATGAGATTATTAGCCATGATGGGCTTGATTCTGCTGTATTCGTGTGGACTTTTACTCTTGGGTACTAGAAAACTTTTAATTTCAAACTTTCTTCTTAGTTTTTTTATTTATTTTGGACAATTCTAACTCCAGTAGAATTTATCTTGAAGATTATTTTATAATTTTCTCAGAAATCACTCTTTTAGGTTAACTTAGTCGTTTTCTTTTGTTTTGACAGTTTGAAAATATTTGAATCGATAGCCACAATGGCACTCCTAGTTCTTATTCCAGTTAATGTATCTAGTGGAGATTTAGACTTTGAGGGTCATAACTTGGTTTTTGACATCCTCGTTAAGCTGTTGATATCAAACATTCATCCAAAATAATTTGCAGCAATACAGCATAATCACTGTTAGTTTGCTAATGCATACTTACTTCCAATTAATTCGCAGGAATAATTACTAAGTCGAGTCAGTTGAATTTAGAATCGATAAAAGGCATATTCACATTCAAAGTCCATCTCCAAGGGATCATAGCTATCTCTTTTGAAGCATCGACACGCTGTCGGTGACTTTGTATCAGTGTCTGACACGTATTGAACATTGGTATGTCTCTGACATAATGTCAATGCTATCGGGGGCCCTTCGACGGCCCTATCAAAGAATAACTAAATGTTGTCCCTATAAAGAACTGGAGAAGAAGAAGAATGAGATATGTTGATTCGTGAAATAGGCTATAAAGTGCAGTTCCCATAAATGTGATATTGGTTTCGAGTGAGTTCTCATCATCAAATTGAGTTTCACTCATTACACTTCACAACCAATTTCAATTTTCTTCAATTCAATAAAAAATGGCGAATTGAAAAGATATAACGGTGTCTGCTTTGATAAATTTACTTAGTGCTTTTGCATTCTTGCTTGCTTTTGCTTTGCTCAGAATTCAGCCCGCCAATGAAAGAGTTTACTTCTCCAAATGGTATATTAATGGCAGGAGGACTAATAGCATAAGCAGTAGAGCTGTGGTGGGACTGAATTTTCTCAATTGGATGAAACAAATTTTGAAAATGAGCGAGAATGAGATTATTTGCCATGCTGGGCTTGATTCTGTTGTATTCGTATGGATTTTTACTCTTGGGTACTAGACAACTTTCAATTTCAAACTTTCTTCTTAGTTTTTTATTTTACTTTTGGACAATTCTAACTTCAGTAGAATTTATCTTGAAGATTATTTTATAATTCTCTTAGAAATCACTCTTTTAGGTTAACTTAGTCGTGTTCTTTTGTTCTGACAGCTTGAAAATATTTGGACCGATAGCTACTATGGCACTCTTAGTTCTTATTCTAGTTAATGTATCTGGTGGAGATTTAGACTTTGAGAGTCATAACTTGGTTTTTGACATCCTCGTTAAGCTGTCGATATCAAACATTCATCCTAAATAATTTGCAGGAATACAACATAATCACTGTTACTTTGCTGATGCATACTTACTTCCAATTAATTCGCCGGAATAATTACTAAGTCGAGTCAGTTGAATTCAGAATTGATAAAAGGCATATTCACATTCCAAGCCCATCTCCAAGGGATCATAGCTATCTCCTTTGAAGTACCGACACGCTGTCGGTAACTATGTATCAGTGTCCGACACATATTGAACACCAGTATGTCTCCAACACATTGTCGACACTATTGGGGGCCCTTCGATGGCTCTATCAATGAATAACTTAATGATGTCCCTAAGAAGAAGAAGAAGAAGGCGTGTTGATTCGTGAAATAGGTTATAAAGTGCAGTTCCCAGAAATGTGATATTGGTTTAAAGTGAGTTCTCATCATCAAATTGAGCTTCACTCATTACACTTTCACAACTAATTTCAATTCTCTTCAATTCAATAAAAAATGGTGACTTGGAAAGATATAACGGTGTCTGCTTTGATAATTTTACTTAGTGCTTTTGCATTCTTGCTTGCTTTTGCTTTGCTCAGAATTCAGCCTATCAATGAAAGAGTTTACATCCCCAGATGGTATATTAATGGCATAAGGAGTAATAGCAAGAGTAGTAGAGCTGTGGTGGGACTCAATTTTCTCAATTGGATGACACAAATTTTGAAAATGAGCGAGGATGAGATTATTAGCCATGCTGGGCTTGATTCTGTTTTATTCGTGTGGATTTTTATTCTTGCGTACTAGAAAATTTTCAATTTCCAACTTTCTTCTTAGTTTTTTTATTTTACTTTGGACAATTCTAACTCCAGTAGAATTTCTCTTGAAGATATTTTATAATTCTGTCAGAAATCACTCTTTTAGGTTAACTTAGCCATTTTCTTTTGTTCTGACAGCTTGAAAATATTTGGACCGATAGCTACTATGGCACTCCTAGTTCTTATTCCAATTAATGTATCTGGTAGAGATTTAGACTGTGAGGGTCATAACTTGGTTTTTGACATCCTCGTTAAGCTGTCGATATCGAACATTCATCTTAAATAATTTGCAGGAATACAACATAATCACTGTTACTTTGCTGATGCATACTTACTTCCAATTAATTCGTGGGAATAATTACTAAGTCGAGTCTGTTGAATTCGGAATCTATAAATAGCATATTCACATTCCAATCCCATCTCCAAGGGATCATAGATATCTCATTTGAAGCATCGACACGCTGTCGGTGACTATGTATCAGTATCGACACGTGTTGAACACCGGCATGTCTCTGACATATTGTCAACGCTATCAGGGGTCCTTCGACGGCCCTATCAAAGAATAACTGAATGTTGTCCCTATGAAGAACTGAAGAAGAAGAAGAAGAAGAAGGCGTGTTGATTCGTGAAATAGGCTATAAAGTGCAGTGCCCAGAAATGTGATATTGGTTTTGAGTGAGTTCTCATCATCAAATTGAACTTCACTCATAACACTTTCACGACCAATTTCAATTCTCTTCAATTCAATAAAAAATAGCGACTTGGAAAGATATAACGGTGTCTGCTTTGATAAATTTGCTTTAATAAATTTACTTAGTGCTTTTGCATTCTTGCTCGCTTTTGCTTTGCTCAGAATTCAGCCTATCAACGAAAGAGTTTACTTCCCCCAAATGGTATATTAATTGCAGGGGGACTAATAGCAGAAGCAGTGGAGCTATGGTGGGACTCAATTTTCTCAATTGGATGACACAAATTTTGAAAATGAGCAAGGATAAAATTATTAGCCGTGCTGGGCTTGATTCTGCTGTATTCGTGTGGATTTTTACTCTTGGGTTCTAGAAAATTTTCAATTTCATTTTCTTCTTAGTTTTTTTATTTTACTTTAGACAATTTTAACTCTAGTAGAATTTATCTTGAAGATTATTTTATAATACTCTCAGAAATCACTCTTTTTGGTTAACTTGGTCGTTTTCTTTTGTTCTGATAGCTTGAAAATATTTGGACCAATAGCTACTATGGCACTCCTAGTTCTTATTCCAGTTACTGTATATGTTGGAGATTTAGACTTTGAGGGTCATAACTTGGTTTTTGACATCCTCGTTAAGCTATCGATATCAAACAGTCATCCTAAATAATTTACTAGAATACAACATAATCACTGTTGCTTTGCTGATGCATACTTACTTCCAATTAATCCGCAGGAATAATTTTTAAGTCGAGTCAGTTGAATTCAGAATCGATAAAAGACATATTCACATTTCAAGCCCATCTTCAAAGGATCATAGCTATCTCATTTGAAGCACCGACACGCTGTCGGTGACTATGTATCAGTGTCCGACACGTATTGAACACCGGTATGTCTCCGGCACATTGTTGACGCTCTCGGGGGCCCTTCGACGGCCCTATCAAAGAATAACTGAATTGTCCCTATGAAGAAGAAGAAGAAGAAAAAAAAGGTTTGTTGATTCGTGAAATAGGCTGCAAGTGCTACCAAACTTTGGGCTATTGTAGTGAAAGCGACTGAAAAAATGAAGAGGCTAAACTTTAGTTTGTTGAAGAAGAAGTGAAGAGTCGTGTGTGTTTGGGATGAATAGTGAATGAAAATTAAATATTGACTATATCTTTTAACAAGTTGAGGGTAAAATTCATAAAAGGTTTTTAAGTCTAAAATGGAGACAAACTTTTTTAACCAATTTACCAATTTCTTTAATTAAAATCAAACTTTTAAAGTATATTTGTTATTTAAATATTTGTATTTGATGCAATATCGGATAGTATTGATGATTTCTTTAAAAAAAAATCATCCATACCAATATCCGTGTCACCGGGTAATTTTTGTTCCACGCAATACTTTGTTTTGATAGAGATATCATATAATAGGACTTAGACACTTGACTCTATGTAAATTTTAAAATATTTGATTATTTCGACATTTTCAAAGTTTAAGGCAACCAATTGAGAAGAGTGTGATAAGTCTTGAAATTGAAATTGAAATTGACAAATTGTTTCACACCACCACAATCTGGGGAAATAAACTCTATCATTGATAGGCTGAATCCAAAGCATTCTGAAAGGCCTTAACGTGATCATTCCTACGGGCTTTGTGTCATTCAATTCTAGATTTGGTGCCGTTGTTTGTGCACAAACACAACAGAGTAAGAATTCCATTCCGTGGTTAACAATTTCGGCCCTTAAACCCGAGATGTATACTGGAAGAATCTATCAATATCATTTGTTTCTCTTATCATTCATAAACTTTTCATATCGATGGTAATGTTTGTGTTGGTATTTTTTTACATGATCCCAATTGCTTTTGTACAATCATTGGCAAATTTGGAAGGTTGCTCTTTTTCTTAGGCCGCTGATTGATTGTTAAGTCTTTGGATCCTGATTGGTAATTATCTCTTTCTACTCTTGAACTCTTTAGGAAGCTATGAACAAGGATATGGAACATCGTGCTGCTGAATTTGATGCCAATTTAAAATCTTGCCTTGCTGATGTATGCTTATATCTAGTTTTTTACTCATTTGAAGAAGTCGAGTCAATTGAAGTCAGAATCGATAAAAGCTAGATTCACATTCTGAGCCAATCTCCAAGGGATCATAGTTCTCCCCTTTGAAGCACCGACATGTTGTCGGTGACTACATATCAGTATCTAACACGTAATCGACATCGGTATGTCTTCCACTCATCGTCAACGCGTGTCGGGGGACCTAAGTGTCTCTCCCATTTCTTCATCCTCAAGGTAATACTTTCATCTACTCTCATTTTCTTGAGATTTCTTTCATTTTTAGCATACTCCCATTCAATTTCCATTTATAAGATACTTCAAAATCATCTTCTTATAGACAAGAGACTTCATAATCATCTTCCTATAGCCAAGAGACTTCAAAATCATCTTCTTGTACATCAAGTAAAAGTGAGGGCAAGATAAGAGGAGTCCATTGCGAATCTTTCGATGGGCCAATCTATGGCCAGCGGACTGGTCCATCGACCAATCGTGGACTAGCTGGTCGATCAGCCTGCTGGCGATCATTCAACCAATAGGGACAGTCGACTATCGTTTATGAGTCTATCAATATGTGGTTGACTACTTGTGAATGCATGGAAGTTGAATGTGTCAGCTTTGTTGGTCGTTGTCATTACTTGCTTTTGAGTTTGGTTAGCGAATTTTAATCTTGTTGTTTCAATTGGTGATTCTTGAGCTTTTAGCCAATTTTTTGTTTTATTGGTCACCGTCTAGCCCCTTGAGCAATTTTGACGCGCTAAGCACAAGGTCTAGTGATTTTAAGCCTTCACAATTTTTTATTTTTATTTTGAAAGCTCATCACTAGGATCGTATATCGATTTTGAGCTTAAACAATTATTATATTTTTATTTTCTTGGGCGATTTTGATGTGTTGAGCGTGCTTGTCTAGCAATTTTGAGCATTAACTAATATTTTTGTTTTGAAAGCTCGCCACTAAAACTTTAGAGCGATTTTGAGATTACAACTAATTTTTTTGGTTTTCTTGCTCAACACTTGCCCCTTGTGCGATTTTATTGTGTTGAGTTTATTTAATTATGTTGAGCCTTGACCAATTTTTTGATGCCACTAAGATTGTAGAGTGGTTTTGAGTTTATGACCAACTTTTTGGTATTCTTGTTCATCGCTGCCCCTCGGACGATTTTGATGTACTGGGAGAAGTTTGGAGCCCACAATTCAACTGAGAGCCGTTTGCACAAACAGTGATTCGAGTGGGCTGCTGTCAGTTATTGTGGTCAATAGCCTCGTTCTTCATTGCCAATTAAATAGTAGTTTCAACAATTTGAACAAACGGGTAAGTTTCGCTCCAAATTGATATTCCCTCTTGTACAGGTAGAGAGAAAGATTGCTTGAAGATTAGATGACATTGCTCCAAATTGATCTTCCACTTATAATAGTTGCTGGAAGTGAAGTCCCGTGCTGCCAAGAATTGAGAAATACCCCTATTTTCTCCAATCTCTTAAGCTTTCAACAAGTTGTAACTTTTTACGATAACCAAGTAACCCAAGAGAGTAAAGGCGTCCTTTGTACATGCTGGGCGGCTTAGTGATAGCAGTTTACTGCTTTGTCAACATCATTGCCTAAAAGGAGTTGAATTAAATGACATTGAACCATTATACGAGTGCCCTGAAGCTTATAAAAGTTGCAACAGATATAAATGATTCTAGAAAATGTTTCATTTCTAACATAATTTGAAGAATATGAATCAAAATGAACAATAAAATCCTCCTTTTCTCTAAACTTTAGTTGTAAAAATAATTGCTGCCGGTCGATTGATGCGCGCCCGCTGGTAGATCGACTAGCTAGGTTGCTGCCATATTGTTCCAACTAGATTGTGTCAAGGTTTCTGCTCCTAGATGTCAAAAGTAAGCATATTCACAGAAGTGATCTTAGACTTAATAGGACCCGAAGCAAAATTGTTGAAAGATTAAAACGATTACTCCCATTTCTCTTTGCCAGAATGCCAGTTTGCCTTTTATTGCGGTGAGCTATTTTTGACCTTGTGGTAGGCTGATGAGGGCAATCACTCAGGTGTGCAAGGCTGTGAGGCTCATCCTAGATCAGTTTAGGCGGGAAAAAACTATCTTTTCTGGTCACATTTTGAACGTGGTGATAACATGATTAACGTTGTTTCTGACAGACAGCGTTAGTGAAATAAGAATGAAACAACCTTTCGACTAGGTTCCCCTACAAACCATTCCAGCTAAAATTGATTATTGTTCCTATAGAGTTTGAACTATCTATGGAGCAAGGCAGTTTCTCATTGAGTAAGAGCTTTTGCAACTCCGATGAACAATGAAATATCTGTAAGAAAAGTCGGCTATCTTTGTCATTTTGTACTTCCGGCGTTAGAATTAGTTATCCCGTTTGAGTGAAGAATGAATAATTTTTTATGGGCAACAAGAGAAATAGAAAGATTTGCGGACTGAAAGTGAAGTGTGTGTTTTCATTCTTTTCTCGGCTATCTCCCGCGGTAACGCGGTAGATTATGATTACATATTGCAAGATGAATGCTAAACTTTAATTTGTTTAAATAGCATGGAAATGGAAAGATTTGTTTATAATTTAAATAGTTATTAACTATATAAATTTCATCTGCAACCACTGACCCTTCCCCAAAAATTCAATTGGATTACTAAACTTTATTTTGTTTCAATTGATCAGTAAACTTCAATTAAATTTTAAATTATACTACTTCTTGTTAGAATCTAATCTAGTTGCAATACAGTAAAGTGCAGAAATAAAACTTATCGACCGATCGAGTCTCGTGACAGCACGATGTCCTAAAGCGAAATTGCCCGTCGATAACTGCTGCGACCTCTATGGAC
>CAIGRP010108791.1:0-25894 GCA_903798385.1 Fraxinus cuspidata | reverse complement strand
CGAAAATGATCATTTTTCACATCAAATAATCGAACAACCATAGGTGATGCCAATGGATGTGTATTATCCATATAAAAGTGTTTTAAGGCGTCTTCTGTATATGTATATGTAGAATAATGAACAAATAATCCTTTATGGGAAATGTTCAATCTGCAACTCAAGACAGAATTTGATTTTTATCAAATCTTTCATCTCAAATTTATTTTACAAATAATTTACAGTCTTGTTGAGCTTTTCATAAATTCCAATTAAATTTAAATTATCAAACAATTGCAAATCCAATATTAGTTTTCTTTATGAAAACATATGGACAGTATCGTCATTTTTATAGCATTATTTCAACAAATATTTGCTAATACGATTATATTACATGCGTCCAAATTGTTTCAATCCATATAAGAATCTTTACAATTTAATTGAGAACATGATTATTGGGCATGTATGGATTTGTTTCTCACACTTTAGCTCCTTATGAGTCTTTCATATATATGTCACTATCAAGTTAACCATACAAATAGACAATCATTACATCCATAAGGCGCATGCATATCGAGTTTTTGTGACATAGTCAAACTAATTAAGAATTTAAAAGAAATGGTGTCTATTACGCGAGAATATGTTTCCTCATAATTAATTCCCGGTCTTTGTGGGAAACATTGAGCTACGAGTCGTGATTTATATCTTATAATTTCATTATTTTCATTTCTCTTTCGTACAAAAATTCATTTGTATCTAATAGAGATTACATTTTCAAGTGTTCGAACTACATGTCCAAACACTTTCTGTTTCTATAAGGAATTCAATTCTGCCTGTATAACTTCTTTCCACTTTGGTCAATCATTTCTATTTTAACAATCTTTAACAGACCGTGGTTCATGATCTTCATTTTGAAAAATATCAAGAGCCACGTTAAAAACGAAAATATTGTCTATAACAACCTTATTTGTTTCTCATAATTTATGAGATAACATATAATTTATTGAAATCTCATTATTTTCGGACACTTGTGACTCTTTAGGAACCATATTTTTAATATTTGATTGATTCATATTTTATAATGTTACTTCTTTTAAAGTTTTTGATTTATTTTTCTTTGTACTTTTCTTTTTCGAGGTACATAGTCTTCTGAACAAATTGGTTGACTACGCTTCTGGCGTATTTGAGATTCATTTACTATATCAAATTGTCGTGCAGGGATATTAATTTTCGTTGAAATATTTTCTACTCGTACATATGTTTTTGTCACTTTTCTTGTATTAACAAGTACATTTGATAATTGATTTGTAACTATTTGCAAATAAATGATTTTTTTTTTCAAAATCTTGCTCACATTGATTGCCGTGGGGATTAAAGTGAGATATAGTTGTTTCATTCCAAGAAATTTTACCTTTTTTTTTATTTTTTTATCATGATGTAGTTTTTCCCTCTCAAAATTGGGAAAGTCATTTATCAAAATGACAAGTTGCAAACGTGTAGTAAGTAAATCGCCATTTACATGTTCAAGATACATAATAATAGATGGTGAATTAAAACTCATATAAATTCCAAGTTTTCGTTAGGGACCTACATAGTCCGTATGAAATAGGAATTTGAATAACACAACCAAAAACCCACGGATGAGAAATATTAGATTCATGACCAAATGCTAGTTGTAAAGGTGAATATTGATAATATTCAATTGGTCTGATACGAACCAATGACGCAACATGTAATACGGCATGACCCAAATAGAAGTTGAGAGTTTTGTTTTCATAAGTAATGGTATAACAATATGTTGTAGATGTTTAATAAATGACTCCACTAAATCATTTTGTGTATGTACATGAGCAACCGAATGTTCAATAACATTCACAATTGACATGCAATAATTATCAAATGCTTGTAATCTAAATTCACCAGCATTGTTAAGACGAAGAGTCTTGATTGAGTAATCGGGGAATTGTGCTCACAATTTTATGATTTGAGCATGTAGCCTAGTAATAGCTACATTCCTAGTAGAAAGTAGGCAAATATGTGACTATCTAGTAGAAGAATCAAGCAATACTATAAAATAACGAAATGATCCACATGGTGGGTATATTGGCCCACATATAGGGATGGCAACCGAGCCGAGCGGCTCGTCGACTCGGCTCGTAAAAAATGAGCCATGAGCCTCTTGGGTTCGTCAAAAAAAGAGCCCGAGCACAAGCCAAGCCCGCTCGGCTCGTCTCTAGTAATAGCTACATTTCTAGTAGAAAGTAGGCAAATGTGTGACTATCTAGTAGAAGAATCAAGCAATACTATAAAATAACGAAATAATCCACATGATGAGTGTACTAGCCCACATATAGGGGTGACAACCGAGCCGAGCGGCTCGTAAAAAAAGAGCCACGAGCTGCTCGGGCTCGTAAAAAAAACGAGCCCGAGCACGAGCCAAGCCCGCTCGGCTCGTCTCTAGGTTTTTTTTCCTTAAAGGCTTATCTAAAATAAAAATTAAAAAAATGACGAGCTCGTGAACCGAAGCTCGGTCCACAAGCCACGAGCTCACGGGCCGAGCCGAGCTTGACACGTGAGTAACGAGCCGAGCAGAAGCTCGGCTCGTGACGAGCATGAGCCGAGCTCGTGGGGCAATGGGCCGAGTCCCTACCCACATATATCTCCATGAATTCTTTCTAAAAAAAATTAGAGATTCAATATTGATCATTGTAGTAGAATGTCTAATGATTACTTGCCTTGCGAACAAGCTACACATGAATAATCAATCATTAGGTAAAAAAATCTTTTGATTCTTTAAAAGATGTCCATGTGAGTTGTTTATTATATAACACAATATTATAGCTCTTGGATGTCCAGGTCGATCATGCTAAAGTATAAATATTTTTGAGTCAACGAATTTCTAGTTCGTGATAATATTTGATTTGACTATTTTTATAAATGTATAATACATGCTAGATGCGTGTGCATAAACTTTTTCTTTTATCCGTTTCTGGCCAAATACAAAAGAAGTTATGCAAAAATATTCAACATTATTTTCTTGCATTGTATCAATGTGATATCCATTACATTGAATATCTTTAAAACTAAACAAATTTCTTTCGAATTTGCTAGAATAAAATGTATCGTTAATATATAATTTTATATTATTTGATAAAATAATACACGTTCTTTTGGAGCTTTCAACGATATTTGATACATATGATATTATATTTATATTATTTAAGAAGTACTTTTATCTTGAAAAATTGTCTGCATATTTGCACTATCTACTAAGTAAATATCTTTATAATCCATCTTAAATTTTATTAGTATTTCAAGATCTACGCTTTTCCAGAAACACTATTATGATATTCTTTGAGAATATTGAAATATCGAATTGTATACTCTTTTGGAGCAATAAATTAATATTTTTTTAATATTAACTTATTTTCTTATTTTATTGTCTCTTCCAGACCTTTTGAGACAAGATAGATATCATCATCGAGTATCCATGACAAATAGTTTTTGCTAGATATGTCAAGTACAACAAACTAAAGTTTTGTGATATTTGTCATTTGATTTAAGTCCATAATAAACCAAAAGAAATACAATTAGTTTCGAAAAATATGATTAAACATTAAGTACTCAATATCAACATGACATAAGTTACATGTTTTCCTTCAATGATAAACATTAATTTAAAATAATACATTATTCGAAACGTGCTACTTCGGGAGCACGTTGTATTTTACTGTTACTTCTTCAAGAGCAATATGTCAATATTTTTTTGAAATGTTGAAAAATATAATTAATGCTCTTCAAGAGCAAGTAATATTCCTTTGGAATATTAATTATAAAATTATGTTACTTCAAAATCAACAACAAATTATTTATAATAGACATATTTAAGATTAATATTCTTCTTGAATATTAATTATAATATTGTGCTACTTCATGAGTAACAACATGATAAATTATTAATTTAAGATTTATAGAAGAACATTTACATATATTTAATCATGTTTAAGACATAAATATGTTCAATAATCACCTTAAATACATATATTTTGCAAACATAAATAAAAATAAATCAAGGAACCCACATAATGATTTAACCAAAAAAAAAAAAAAAAAAATCACGTAGCCGCACTATTTTATAATAAAAAAAATAAGGGATACACATGTAATCATTAGCAACATGTAATCATATTGATGTATATGCACAATACATGATTGCATTTTGAGTATACTTCTTTAATAACACAGTTAAATATGGTGATTGGATTTCAAAAATTTGGATGTAAAGAAAAATTGAGCAGAAACCAATTGCATGTAATTATAAAAGCTGGGAGAAACCAATTGGAACAGTAATTGGATATCATGGAAATTAAGTACAAACATGCATACAAATACTAATGAATTTGAGTATGAATATTTACAAAATTTTAAGATTTTGCATGCATGTTGTGTTAAAAATTAATTATGCGTGTATACGACAATGAAAAAAATAATACGTATTATTTGAGATGAAATATAGACTACCTTCAAACTAATTTACTATATTTTTAGAGAATAGTTCTGATAACGTGTTATGAAATAAAAATAATAGAACAAGAAGAAAAGAAGATATAAGAGTTAAAACTCAAGTGCGCATTTTATTAAAAATCAAGACCAGTATCTATAGGGTCTAAAATTAGAGTTACAATTGAAATGAAATAGACTCTCTGAACTAGATAAAACTTATCTATATATTATGATAATACTAAATAATCATCAATAATTATCTTATTATTTTACAATAAGATAAAATCAATCATATTTGAAATACGATTATCCTATATCATACTCTCTCACTTGAAAAAACTCGATTGGTTGAAGAAAGAAAAACAATCAAAATGAACTTTACTTTGGTGAACAAGTAAATATACAAATTTGATGCTCAGAAGATCTCTATTATATATAAATTTACACGTGTAAGATATTTCACGCAGAAAAATCAAGCGTATGATCAATGCATTATATTAGATGGTAATATGATTTTGAACCTCAATAGAGGTGATACCAAATAACAAGAAACACAATAATCGCCTTCGATCTTTACAAGGGTTCCTATAAACACCAAAAATGGATCGAGCAACGCATAGGGCTCAAATACCCTCGACTCACGAACTGGAACACATTCACTCAAAGGAACCATATCTTTTATATACCAAGAAAGCCTCAAACAGACCCAAGACCACTTAGGAACTAAATGTTTTCACTCACAAAGAATGAACAACAAGAGAATCCTCAAGGAGAAGAGAAATAGACTAACACAGAAAACACACAACAAAGGTGCCACCATTGAGGAAAAGAAAAAAATGCAAATGATTTAGAAAGAAACAAAAACTGAACAACGTGAAGAAACTAGGGCAACAAGCCAAATTTTATACCACATGCTGCAACCCCATCTATCTTCAAATTAAAACAATGTCCTAAATGAGCTCTCTCAGCACAGATGCGTCATTGAACAGTAAATACTAAAGTTGCTACTTTAAATTAACACTTTAGCAATATTGTATCAGATCAACGAGTGGTATTGTGAGTATCTCGAACTTATTGTTTCTTCAAGCTCAAACGCCTGAAGTATATGTTTGGGCTTATCACTGTCTTAAGTTTGTTTGGGGTATCACGACCTAGTAAATAGGAGTAACAAAAAGTTTTCTTAGCTAATATTAAAATTCAAACCTCTTATTTGTAACCTAAACAAATGTTTTAAATAGACTAGGCAAGTTTGTTCGATTGAACAATTTGGATTCCAATGAAGTCAATTAAAAAAGTTGCAAATTCTTTCATTTACCTGATTTTTAGGTGAAAATTCAATTGATTTATCAATTAATTTTTTAAAAGTAAATTTTCATTTAATTTTTTTTATACACTCATTAGATCATTTGAATATTGAGGTTATATTATTTTTAAAATTATTATATGGATGGATTTTTAAAAAATTAAAAGAGGATGATGAACACGGGACGTCCTTGAGTAAGTTTTCGATTATGTTGCTATAATTTTAAAATTATATTGGCTGTATCTCAGGTGGATTATGCACTTTGTCGGGATTTTACAGCTCATCAAGCCAATAACAAAGCGCGTGGATAAAACGTGCCCAAGTTTGAAAAAACTCTTGTGTAGTGCCACGTGTATATGTCTCGTTCATGAACTAAAGGGGTGACCGGTGACGTGACACTTGCGTTCCCTCCAAAGTTGATGGAATGCACGACACTGCGAGCCCACCGTTTGATACTCGAAGAAACCAAAGTTTTGGATAGTAATTTTTTTTAAAAAATAAGTGGTTAAGAAAAGAAAAAAAATTATTTATAAATTACGTATAGAATATTTTATCTTGTGAATTTGTGGTTAAAAATGAATAGGTAAAAAGAGAGTTCTAAAATAAAGTAAATCAAATAGGTGCTAAAAGAAATTAGGGAAAACTAATATTTTTATTAATGTTTTTTTTTGGAAAATGTGTGGTTATAAATATATAAAAAAAATTTTGAATTTATATACAACATATTTTATTGTGTGATTATATAATTGAAAATGCGTATAAGAAATAAAAAATTTTGAAATAAAGGTTGTCAAACAGGGGCTGAGTCATGTTTTGATTTAGATAAAATTCAGATTTTTAATAAATTTTAATAAAATACGTAATTTAAAAGTTGATAAAGTTGTGAATACTTTAAGATGTATGATTAAAATTAATTATTAATTATGATTTTTTATCAACTTTTTTTATTAAACCAAACATGATAACACATATATATATGAGTTGTCATTGGCTTAACAAATTGCCACCTCATTTAATTGTTCTTTATTGATGTAGAAATTGAGCATTCGTCAAAACTTACAGAGCAAGTAGTTTAGGTTGTATGATCAACACAATATAAATAAATAAATAAGAGAACGTTGAAAATGTAAAAATTGTGATATGAAGTGACATTGATCTTCAAATTGTGATAAAATTTTCAACAATTAGGCGGAATTGTTTACATCAAGTATTTGACCACTCGTAAGATGTGTTAAGTCACTTATCAACATTGGCCAATAATTATTTTAATCAACATGTAGTAGTATTATTATTATTATTATTATTATTATTGTTGTTGTTGTTGTTACTACTTTGTTGTAGTGCCTTATATACCTTTATAATTACTGAAAGATATTAGTGGAAAGAAATATAAAAAGTGTAGTGTCTTATTCCAAAATATTTTCAAAATTTATAATCAGTCAAATTAATACAATTTAATGTAAGAGCGTAGTTGTCAAATTCTTACTTTGTTTGGTGAGTTAAGGTTTAGCACCCTACAAGTAAAAAGTTAGTCTTACAACTAGCGTTGTTCTATGATGAAAAAGTAATAATTCGATCAACACTTGTGCGTAGTACGAGACAACGAAGTGTTACGTAATAATGGCATGGGGGGTCTCCATGCTCAAAAAGCAACGACTCGTGAACCATGCTAAAAAAAAAAAAAACTTGTTATGAACTTAGCGAACTTCTTGTGATTTTACTTACAAGTCCAATAATTTGTAGAACTAGGTTTACAATTAACTGCAAAGGTAATTTTCTTGTACAACAAATTATGCAATAATATATAGAACTAAAAGAGAAAATTTTATGACCTCTAAATTATTTGCTTATTCGTTAATTTGTTTCACCCGTTTAATTTACCAATTCCATGTAAAAAGAAGGCCCCAAAATTGACAAAATTGATAAAAAAAATTTTAAAAAAATACTAGCTAGACTCAAAATATATTCAAATGAAGTACTAAACACGTCTTAACAATATCAGTTGTCGAAATTATCCCATGCAAGTTTCTCACCCAAAAAAAGCCCAAACATTGAAAGCGCACAGTTATGGTTGGGAAAAAACCAATCATAACCAGTCAAACTGATCGACACAACCCAATCCCATCGATTTGGGTTGGTTTTTTAGTTCAATTGGTTTGGGTTCGCGTTAGGAAATCAAAATTTAGATCGAGTTGGGCTGAGGTTCCAAGTTATCCATTAAAACCGAACCCAATAAATTTTTTTTTTTAAAAAAAAATTAGTACTTAAAACCCAAAACCTAATAATCAAATCTCTCATTTGCCTCTCGTTGCTGCTCATTCGTGTCTCGGCCTTTCGACTCATTTTTTGACTTAATTTTTGACTAAACGGGATTTCGAATTACAAGGTAGTGTTTGCTGAATTCATCATTTATTTGGATTGATTTAGCATGTATCTAATCTGATTTTGGTATAATCTGTTTAACATGTTTTACGATATTTTTAATTTATTGTTCTATTGGAATGAAACTTAACCCCCACGGACCATTGATTCAACTTCAATTGAGTTAAGGCATTTCAAATCACCCTTTTTAATGTAACTGAAATTAGTCAAAACTGGAATGGTTTCAAATTTTTAAAAATTGTTCAAATTCAATAAAAATGTCACAACCATTCGGCCCATAAAAAATTGTCCAACAAAAGAATAATTGAGTTTAGCTTGAAATGGACTCAAGTCCAAACTAACTAACCCAACCCAAACCAACCCAAGTTTGGTCCGTTTGGGTTGGGTTTCAACCGTGAATGAGTTGGTCTCGATTTGAATTATGTGGAAATTACATCCTACCTAATTTTGAAAGATCAATATTCTAAAATTAGATATCTTTTATTTAAATATAGATTATTTAAGTAAAAAATAATAATTGTATCATGTGATTTAAGTGTTTCAAAAAAGAAAACTACTTCACTTCCATATATTTCGAAAACCCCCACCCAAATTCATTCTTCATCGAATCGATATATCGCGACCTACGAAACAACTCTTCATTCATCGTCAATACTTCTCCGGTGTACTCACGACTGCCGTCAACGCTCATTGTCTTCCCAATATATAAACACCAATCAATTTCTATTCTTCTATGTGAAAGCGGTATATTATAAACTCAACGGTATATCATAAACTCAAAGAGTAATAACTCGATCAACGAGTGGAAAGCAAGGGAAGAAAGTAGACAAGGTCTCAGATAGAATAGATATAAAAAAGGTAGATGAAATACATAAAGATTCTCCTTCTAAAAGACAAAAATCCACACGGTCAGTCTGAACTCCAACCGTGAAGAAGATAGTTTTTATTTTGTTTATTTTGTTATTCATTTGAAGCATATTTATGAACTACGAAATTGATGGGTAACATGTATGGACAATGTATTTTTCATTTCTGACATATTTTGTATTCAATTTTAGACATATGAATTGAGTGTATAATTTTGATCAAAAGGCCGAACTATAGAAAATGATTGTGTTGTTGTTGTGTAATTTTGTAATTCTAATTTATAAAATATAGAAAGGGATTTGTAACATATTTATTATTGTTGTTTGCTATCTGGCCATCCATCTGTGACCAACGATTATGTTATTTGTGGCCAATATGCAGGTTTGGAGATTCATGCAGATGATGGTTGGTTTCCTAGTAAAATTACAATTACTCTCAATAAGGGTGTGCTGACAAAATTTACAATGAATCTAAAGGAAGCCCAATGGCTTATACTGCAGGATAATGTAATGAAATTGTTGTACAATCGCAGCTGATACATTATTTCCTGTTGATACATATTTAACAACCCAATGAAAATGAAATGTGGTTTAATATAGTAGGGAGATTTGTTAGATTCTTACTATTTCATGCGTCACAGGTCATATGTGCAGTACATGACATATGTAGAGGTCACAGACCACATGATTGTTCACATACCAATATGCACAGGTCAAAGTTCATATACAGAGTGCCATGAAGCATATTCACTAATACACATGCCATTCTGTACATATCACATGTCACTTTCATTTTACATTTCACTGTTTTTTCGATTTTATGATTTTCTAATTGTCTATTATCCTTACATTATGCTAGCATATGGATGCATGCTTCTACCATCTACGTCAGTGAGCAGGAAATGGGAAAAACGCCAAGTTCAACACTACCATGATTGACTCATTATTTCAGGTCAAGCTCAAGAACATATACCCCAGTTTCAAGCAAGATCTAAATGTAGTTGTCACAAATTCAAGACTGATTGATGACATTACAGGTGCATGCATTCCATTGAGCACTCCATGGGCTAAAGTGAATCTTGTGTTTATGTCAATTCTACCTACCAATAAAGTACATTGGATGCTTGTAGAACTCAATATAAAGAGGCATATGTTACTTATATTCAATTCGGATAGGAAGACGTACAATTCTCTCGCACCTCATGAAAAATGATGTCAAGGTCCATCTTGGAATCGAATCGTTTGTCAAAATTCTTTCGCAACTCATGAACCGTATTGGAATCTGGAAAAAAAGATTCGGATGCTCAAGTTGATGATTCCATATAGTTTAAGGTGATTTTGATTTCTCCCTTTTGCAATAGAAAAATGGGAAAGTTTGTGAGCACCTCTTTAAACTTAAACATGGATTTCCATACCTAATAGACTGGTGTTTCTTTTTCAGACACGACTGTGGCATATATGTGATTAAATATGCCGAATACATGCTACACAACGATATAGGACCAATGTTGATAAAATTTGACGAAGGTTAGAGCACGGCTAGATATAGCATCCTTGCTATTTAAACATCGGGAAATCAAAAAGTCCACGAAGAAGGTTCAGCAAAATGGATGAGAGAGTATCACCATAGAGTGATAATTGAAATGCATTTTGAACATAAATCTAAAATTGTAATAGATGAGAATTTGGAGTGTATTCTAGATACAAGTTTGTAATAACTGCGTACCTTTTACTTGAGATTTGAATTTGTTTGCATTTAAATAGTTGTTTGAGTAATTAAATTATATTATTTCGAAATCAAATATTGCATATCAGAGTCCACATATTTGTCAATTGATGACGAGATACATCACAAGTCACAGATTCTTATTAATGGTCAGAGGTTATTGTACAATGGACACAACACGTCATGGATTATTGTATAATGGTCATAGTACATGTTTTCACATGTGACACACTACACCCACAAGTCAAAATAACAAAAGTTTACATAGCATAGATCACAGACTATTGAAATGGTCACACATTAGTATATGAAAGGTCACAATTTATGGATTGATGTTCATTAGTCATATATCAGTTAAAATTGTTCATATGCGTCACATTACTCCCGAAGATAAGAGAAATTGTTACTCATTACACCCAAAAATCAAAATAGCAAAATGTTACACATCACAAGTCACAGAATGTTGAATAATGGTCACGGTTTAATCTACGAATGTCACAGATTACATATTGATTCATTACATATATGTGATGACATATCTAGTAATGAAAATTCACATTCATTAGATTGTACACCGGTCGGTATCGTGACAAGCTGCTTTTCGCTTTCTGCAGCTGTAACCTCAATGTTTATTGGATATTTGGAAGGGTCACGATACATATCCTTCAACACTTTGTATGACAACACGTTATTGTCACTCTTAATTATGATCGGAGGTAGATCAAGATTCAATACATACTTTATTGTGGTCACTCTTGATAATGATCGGAGGCAGATCACTATTCAATACATACTTCATTGTTATCCCCACCTTAGCAGGATCTTAATCAAACTGTCATAACTATATCCACAAACTTCATATACCTGCAATTACGATCGATCAACACCAACGATTTCAACAAACAAATGTGAATGCATCCCATTTCTGCAAAATTAACTTAAATAATATCACTCACAAATCTAATTCTAAGTCACAATAAACGCATGTCACAGTTTCTTAGTCATAGTCAGATATTGAATAGATGCAGGTCGCATTTTCATATTAAAATACACAACATGAACAATAATGGTCACAGACCTTTTAGACCGTACATTCAATTAAATAGTATAGATAAATGTCACATAAATCAATTCACGATCACATACATCAAAATCAAGCCACATATGTATACATCTTATAATACACAACAATATCAAGTTACATAGAATCCACCCAAATAATATTCATCAAAATACCATTTCAATTTTTTAAATGCAATTTACATATTCTGAATTCAAGCTATTTAATGAAATAAACTAGGTCACTGACTCTTGCTTATAGTCACAACACAATTACTATTAGTCACAGAAATGTTCATACAATTCACACAATCACTTTGTTCACATACAAGTCACATAATATACCTCAAGAACGTAGATATCGATACAAGGTCACATACATATGCATTTACTGATATGCCAGAGTTTTGGATATTACAATAACATAAATTGATCAATTGTTCATTAAAATCGTGACTTCAATTGTCTGATTATTGTCAATTCATGCAGTTCCAGTATCATAAATTGATCGATTATTGATTAGAACGTTGAAACAGTATATAAACATGCGATTCATTGAATTAGAAAACATACACGATTAATATGAAATTACTGATTTTAATGACGATTGATGTATTAGAATATGTTTCATGAATTGTCCAATTATTCGGATATAATGTGGCGGTAATCTTCAAATTGTGACCCTGAATTGTGCTATTAATGTCACTTTAGACAATTTCGACAATTAGAGACGACCAAGTTCAGATCTCTGTGGCTTTTATCATCAGTTAGGAGATGAATTGTATTTTAGTGAGGTAAATTTGTTGTGTAGAGAGTTTGGCCGTTGATGGTAAGTTACCGCTATTTTTTAGGAACTTGATTTGAATAGGCCTATAGTCATGGTCTGGGATTTGAATTTTTCTTTTGAATTATTGTTAAATCGAACATAAATCAATCCTACCCACGTCCAACCCTCAAGGCACAGTTTTTTGAGCTTTTCGGTTCGTGGGCCGAAATCAAAATTTTACTGAATCTCCCATTGTGAATTTTTCCCATTCCTATATATATATAACTGCCTGCCCTTTAGATTCTCAGTCCATAAGATAAAGCCAGTCATTCTTGGCAAAGAGAACGCGCCACTGCTACTCAACCCGTTAATTTCTTGATTCAGATTTTTATATAAATTGATTTTCTTTTAAAAATAAATCAATTGGTGGTTTTTATCAAAGTTTACCGTTTACTTACTCTCTGGGTTTCCGCAGGTAGATTCTTGTTGAATTTTCGGGTAAGTATTTCGCTACTCTTCTTGTTTATATTTCTTGATCTTTATATGACAATACGTGCATTTTTGGGTAGGGGGCAGTGCCAAACCCCAAATCCAGTTTTTGAGATTTGCAACTCGAAAAGCCCTATCTCGAACTGAATGCTTGATGGATTTTGTTAGTAAATTCAATTTCCAGCAACGAACACTGGTGCTTTTGTATCTAACTTGTGCTTCTTGTAGTTTATGTTCACTGTTGGAGACATTTGACATTGTTACACCTATATGGACTATTATGGATGATGAACATTGGGGAAAAAATACAGGATGAAAAGACCATTTATGAATGCTCCATAATGAAAGAAGTTTTTGTCTATAATACTCTGTATGTGCTCATTGGTTTAGTTTCTCTCAGATTTCAAGACTCGTAGAAAAGAACAGAATGGAGGATATATTTAGTCTTTACTCTATGCTAATCTTGATGGTTCTTTATGCTTTATCTAATACGCAAATTTTCGCTAATATTAATCTGATGCTTCATGGTATTTGATATAATCTACAATTCTTCATCCTTGAATTCTGAAATGACGATAAGAGTGGATGCAGGACACAGAAAGTATGAACAGCGCTTTTGCTGGATTTTCCTCCAAAGTGAAAGTGGGATCATCTCAGCCTCCAGAAAATTCATTTAAGCGTAAACGTAGATTTTTTCAAAAAGAATGTGGGTTTACCCTGCCTCATTTTTTCTCTCTTGTTCTAAATGAAATTTCAACGACTATGCTATGTTCTATCTAATTTATTTAATCTGGATGCAACAGTGCAGCATATGATGTATGGCTTTGGCGATGATCCAAATGTATGTCTTGCTCTTTCTCTGGATTTTCTCTGTAAACTAATACATTTCTATTCCTAGTTTTTATTTTCATTTTTAAATAGGTGAATTTTACTTTTGGTAATATATTTCCTCAATTTTATGGTAATATCTCTTGATCATTACTTTGAACAAATTGTCTGTCTATGTGTTGGATGGCGAAGAGTGCTAGATCAATAATGTATTTACATGCATGTCATATTAGTCTTGACACATGCATTTTTGCAGTGCATTCTCATGCGCACACACTCATTTCTAATTATCTGGAACTGTCTTATATATAATTTGGAAGAATGACCACAAGTTGTTCTTGTAGATGTATATCTTTACATGTGACAATCGTTCCTTTTTTTTTTTTTTTGGAATTCTAATATGCTTTAGTTAAACTTTCAATGTCATTGTATTGCTGTTGTTGCACTAAAGCCACTACCAGAGACCGTAGCACTTGTGGAGGATGTTGTTGTGGAGTACATAACAGATTTGGTGAGTCCTTTGTTCTTTCTAATCCGTCCCAGATGCTATTGAAATCTATAATTTCCTTGCAGCTATCTCTTTTTGGGGATCATTTACCCTGTGCAGGATAGCAAATGATAATAGTGACTTCTACAGGTCCATAAAGCTCAAGATATTGCATCCAAAAGAGGAAAGCTTTTGATTGAGGATTTTCTTTTCTTAATTCGCAAGGTACATTTATGTGACTCGTAAAAATTGTTAAACTTTCTTTTCTTAATTCTGCTAAATACATTTCACCAATCAAAGTAGTCAGGCTTGTAAAAATTGTTTCCCTTGTTTTATGGTCAAACTTCATCTTTGGTGCTCACCTTCTGTTTCTTGGAAGTAAAACATTTACTTCTCATAAAAAGACTAAACGGAGAAATATATCTCGAATTTAACTTAGACTGGATCGTAGCAGAAATTTTAGAAGTTCTCAGGTTAAGTGTAAAATTTAGAGAAACCGAATAATAGTACTATTACAATCTTGTGTATTAGCTATTGCTATTATGTTTGGTAAATTCAATACCGGCCTTTTTGATCTTGTAGGACTTAACAAAACTTAACCGCTGCACAAAATTGTTGTCAATGAATGAGGAATTGAAACATGCACGAAAGGCTTTCGAGGTAGATGAAGAGAAACTGTCATCAACTGAGTGATGGGCGCATTGTACATCTCAGCAACAGATCTATTTTTTGGTGAATGTGTGGTCTTGCACTTAATATGTTGTTGAATCTAATAGCTTCACATGTTACCACATTGTTTGTAATACCATGCACATCTGTTTATTCGTTAATCTCTGATCATTGAGTTCATGGTTGTTCGTTAAGGTTTATTGTCCAGTATTTGATAGTGTTCGAAAGAAAAAAAAAGGACTACAAGCTTATCTGTAAACTGTTTAATCTTGTTTGACACTGTGCACCATAGTCCATAATATTTACCCCTATGAGTTCCCTTATCGCCATTTCTGTATACTACCATCTAAAACTAGTTTTGAAATGAATAATTATATCTAATACCAGTAGTGTTGAACACCAGTCTAAATGTTGGTATATCATAGGTTTCATTAAATGAGTCATAAATCATTGTATTTAGTTGAACCAGTAATTTAATGCCATTGTCATATAGACCGGTGTTAAACATGAGTGGTGTTAAATAGCGTTACTTGGAGAAATAAAATATTTTTCTAGGCTATTTCTTAATAATTTATTTTTCAACAGGGAGAAGACGGGTATGTACGATTAATATATCCCCTTGTTCTTTAATAGGTTTTTTTTTTTAATGGTTATGTTCAAGTTAGGGGGTATAAGCAAAATCCGTTGGAACCAAACCCAAAAATCTCCTTTTCAAATTTGTAGGTTTGATGCCATGTTGACCCGTCAATAATTTGGCTTTTTGAACCGTGAGTTTTCTAATAAGGTAAGATAAAAATTTTATTTGGATTCTCTTAATTAATTTACAAAAATAATTATGGATCTGCTGAATAGTGGATGGTTTAAATGAGAATAAAAAAAAAAAAATGGTGAATGGTTTGTCATGTTCCTTCCCTATGACGGGTTGTTAAAATTATTTTGTTGTTTTCATTACGATTTAAAACCAAACAAAACCCCAATAACACAATTTTGATTCAAGTTTGCGATTTTATCGAACTATGTCTATATATTGTTAACGGTTCGGTCGAAATACTTCATTTAGAAGTCTTAACTAGGGTTTAGTATTTCTTTTGAGGAAGACATGACAGAGTCATCTCAACCATACGCAATTTGTACATGTGATGTCCTCCGTCTAATTGTATTATTATTTTTTTTTCAAGTCTTCTCTTATAAAAATATAGTTGGACTACATTGCCGCACCACTTGAACTCTCAATGAGCATACACAACCAAGTATTAGTAGTGGAGGTGCCGGGCTAAAGACCTTCTATCGTACTTGTAAAAAAGTTGGTTGTAAATTTGTTCGTTTCCTTAATTTAGACGAGCAAGGGACACACGTGGTCTCAACTAGCGTACCATATGTTAGACTTTTACAAAACTAGAGATTTCGAGGTAGATAAAAAAAAACTCGTTAATTTTTGCCAATAATTACTTTTTATTAAAAATTTAGATAAACAGCCAAAAACGTTATTGAGGTGTATAAAAAAAAGTACTCTTTAAAATTAAACAGGATTATTCCGATAAATAATACTTAAACCTCAAGTATCTACAAAAAAATGCCGCCCACCAAAACAAAAAAGGTACAAAAACAGAATGAAATCAGTAGATTGTTCAAACATGTTCTGTGTCTGTGTGTAGGTAAATATTGATCAAGTTGAACGTCTGTCAATATTGATCATTGTACTGTAGATATGATATCTGTCTTTGCATCTTCATTTGCTCATAGAATTTTGCTATAAACTGCTCAGCTTTCAAATCAATTCCTTCATCAGACGGCTCATAAATTTCTTCGTAAACTTGATCAAATCCATGATCATCATTTTGATCCTCTACTCCCTTTAAGAAACTCTTTCTGGGTACATCATTGGAATAAATTCTGTCCTGATCATCATTGAACTCAAAATCGTAATCAAAATCCACATGGGGATTAATGCAGGGAATGTGTGGCATCTTGAACCGGAGCGAAGAAGGGCGGTGCATTTTGACGCGGATCATCGGAGTTTGGTCAAAGGAGAGTTGACGCTCGCCGTAAATGAGGGCGCCGCTGCCGCCTTTTGAGTGGCGGAGACTCTTAACACCCTTTTGAAGTAAGCTTAAACTTATGGAGAATTTGTTTCTGAATATGCCACCTTTTCTTGACCATAAAAGGGCTAATCGAAGGATATTCCATGTTCTCCGACCAGAATTTGATGAGCCCTTTTTCTGCATTTTCAGATTTTGTTCAATGTACATTCAAGAATATTTTGATCAAAAATTGTAAAATTTGTAGGCTTTTAAGAATATTTTTCAGTTCTGAGAGATTAGATACTGATCATGGGCAGCAGAATGATGAATTTATATGTAAATGAATATTTGTTATGTACGCGTTATGGAGGTAGGGTCCATAGGTTGGTAGTTATGTGGGAAAAGTGTTTTTGTTGGCCTGAGGGCGGTGGAAGACACGGCTGTACGCGGCCAGCAGTTCTGTTGTTTACTAAAGTACCCCTCAGGTACAATTGCATTATTGGTCCACAATCTATTGTTCAAATAGCAAATTGATCTCCAGCCTTTGATGAAGAACAGGTTAATTTTCAATCATCTATTACGAATAATGCGCTATGTACCATTATTCGTATTCATCACTAGTCTTGGTGAGTTGGTGGTACTAGATCCCACCCTCTATATATGTCGCAGTTGGCTAACATTGTCCAAGTATAAAAATGTGTTATAACTTTATTGGACCACGTGACAATAATCTTATTGTTACATAAGCTTATGCTTAACTAAATATATAACATAATTCATTAAAGAAATACATTCAACTTCATTGCACAATAATGTGAGCGTCCAATGCCACCTAGATCAACGGTGATCATAAGTTAATATATATAGCATTACTCATTCATTACATTTTCTTAATCAATCTTCAATTATGAAAACTTTTTACGTTAAATTGCCAAGTAGCCCTATAGAAAGCATGTTACATAGTAAAGTTGTAGACATTAATGTAAGTTGGGTTGGAAAAGGAAAACTTTTAACTTTATGGATTTGAATGTATAAGGGTTATACAATGATTTAATGGGCGTTTTAATATTTCTAACATTGGTATATGATAATGCAATAATAATGACCAATTTGTTCCATTTTAATGTTAAAAGACCAACTTGCTAGTTGAGCAATAGGATGGCAACCCGTACTGCAATTCTCCAAATTGAATGATACATGAACAGCCAAGACAGTTTGTACTTGAAGTCAGCAATCAAAAATAGGAAATAAAGAATGTAAACCTTAAAATATTTGCAGGATATTTTTAAATAAATTTCTATATTGAATAGCAGTGTGAAAGGGGATTATATAACTAGGGCAATGATTAAAAAAATGGACTTTTTAACTTTTTCCAGCCAAACAAATTTTTGTTGGGTTTTGGTATTCACAATCCTCTCTCTGTGGATATCCCAGAAATTAAGGCCATGGACCGAGTACAAGTAAACGTTATTTTTGAAAAATAATAATTAAAAATTCACTCGATACATATTTTGATGTAACTGATTACTATAAAAATAGCTTTACGACTTGAGAATTACACAAATGCTCTCGAAGTTTATTTTCACAACTAAAAATTATTCTGTACGAGTAGTTGTTTTTGTAACGTGTGCACATTTTTTCGACTCAAAAAATTGCATAGGTACTGTTGAAGTTAAATTTTCACAGAGAACTATTCTTTACGGGTTTTAAGGGAGAAGAGTATCTGTATAAATTGTTTTAATTATTTTTCTAATAATTTTTAAGTTGTATATAATTAAGACTTCCAGAAGAAGAAAGAGAATCCTATGAGCAGCCTTAAAAACGCTCCTTAATGTATACCTTAATTTCCTGTAACCCAACTGGCAGCAACAAAGAAATTGAAGCATTATAATTTAATTTATATGTCAAACTTTGCCAACTAAGAAACTGGAAAAAATTAAGCTGGTGAAAGGGACCATCCAAGATTGAAGAAAAAGTTTAGTAGAAATTAATGTTATGGACCAATCCATTGCAACGTATAATTTATAGGAATAATTTATAGGACTTGATTGGTAGACGAGTGTCTAAAAATTTGTACTACGACATTTTTCTATTCAAAGTTTTTTACCTATTTTTGGACCGTACATCTATAACTATAAGTTTAGTGATAATTCGCGTATGTATGAACTGAGTTTATAGAGTCGGGTTTGAATTGGACATAGTTCTTGACCCCTTATCTCACGACATAAACTTTATATCTTGATATTTGTATTTTCGGATGGGCATGCAAAGTTTTGTATCCATTACTTTAATAATCCTTGTAAAGCCCGCGTTTCAAAAATATTTTACAAAATACAACTGCAACACTAAACTAAATCCTATTCTTATATATGCTTATTATCGTTAAATAAACTATTCTCCGTCACTTCGTTTACTTTTTAGCTAAGATTAATTAACGGTTATTTCTAAGGACACTTGTGTAAAATTCAAATAAATGAAATCGGATATCACTAAATTATATGTGGTGTTGAAGGGATGGGATTGAATTGAAGTATGTTGGCTACTTTGTCGTTTAGATGCAAATTGGCCAAATATTTTCGATCAAAGCGATTAAAAGAAGATGAATTGGTATATGGGTTGTGGTCAAACAGGGACATGATCTGGCACAAACTATCAATCTAAGAAAGCAACACACATTTTCACTCTACGTGGCCCTACTTTGCCACAAATTTTCTTGAAATGTGTTTGACTTAAAATATAGAAGTGATAAATCAAGTCATTAGTGTTTTAGAAAAATTATAAGTTGTTGAAATTATTAAATAATAGAAATGAATGATGAATAAATGGATAGTAGTTGTAGGTGTAGAAGAGTTAAGCTCAATTAAATATTGAACATCTTTCTAAATAATCCACGAACCATGTGAAAGATAAGCTAGGGACAAAGTTGAGTAATAAATGGTTAGTCGAGCTTAGAAAGTTGAGTGAACTCTTGAAGATTTGAAGGTGAGGCTGACCTGACCAATGTCACTTGATCAATCGACTGCTAAGAAAAGGTCGAGATCAAGCTTAAGTGATCAAGTCCAACTAAACACTAAAGTTTTTTTTTTTTGCTAGCATGACATCAAGGCAAAGAGTTCAATAAGGACAGGCTTATTTCTAAACTCATTTTACACTTTAGTAGAATATGAATTATGACATACACGTCGGAAATGTTAGTGTGGTGATAATAGAGTTACCATTACAGTCGCCTAATATGATTTTCAACTTCATCAAGTTCCGAGATGACGACTTTTAAGGTTCTCCATTTGAATATGGATCTTACTACATATACATAAAAATTTATATAAGGGATTACATAATGTCACATGATATTCTACAATTTGTCAGTTTAAAATACAATTAACTTTTTCATTCAATTTTTTCCCTCAATATCATTTCATGTAATCTCTTATGTACCATTTTTATGTACTAGCAGCATAATCCATCTGAATATATCCATCGCTTCTCCTTCTTACATAAACACTCAAAAGTCATTCGCTTCGAGTGTAGAAAACTTCTCTTAGCTGATATTGCCTTTGTTTGTTATTACCGCAAATTCTTCAATAAAATAATATTATACACGAATTAAAAATTCTCCTTATTTTTTAACCACACATTATCGATCACGTGATATTATATCATTTGCTAGTTTAAAACACAATTGTTAACTTTTTCATCCAATTTTTTCCCTTCATATCATTTTATGTAATCTCATATATATCATTTTTATNTTTTAACCACACATTATCAATCAAATCACTATTTCAAAATGCTTTTTTCTTTTTGCAAAAATTGAGCTCAAGCATGCTCATTATTTGCCGAAATAGAAACAATGAACTTATTTCATTATCGCAATCAAAGAGGCAATATACCTTCGAGTAGACTAGACAAGTTATCTCAAGCAAATAACACGAGACGTTGACGAGAAGTCACCTGGCATCAATATCAATTATCACATCACTAAACTTTAAATTCAATTAAATTATTTTTTATCCATTTTAAATTGAGTAATGCTATTCATCACCACTTATATTAAGCACCAAACTAGGTGACAACTAGATTGCATTCAATGAAAGACTCATTTAAAAATAATGATATTTAGCACCAGTCTATGTGGCATTGTATGAGATGTTCAATTACATGTAAAATTAGTTTTGTACCTTTCATTTAATGACATTTAATACTGTTTAAATTAGTGTTGTAACTCAGTAACTCTTCATTTAATTGTAAAGTCACATGACTCATTTAATTAACTTATAAAATATAATCATCTAGAATTGGTATTTTATCATCACTGATACTAAATAACATTATTCATTTGTAAAGTACATATAAGTTATGTGAGCAGAAAAATGAAGTATCGACTCAAACTAATAGTAAGGCGAAGCAGCAAGTTGGCTGCTTATTTTCTTCTCCTGTTATTTAGTGAAATAACTTAATAATGTTAAATCAATAATGTCTAACTTGAATAGGTAGAAGGTTAAAACCTTGAAACTATGCATTCTTTTGAGCCTCATTTTTTCTATCAAAATATATTTTTAAATAGTGATTTGACCCAATTTTAACTACATATTCTTAAATAAAAATATTACACGCAAACTAAAAATTTTTCCTTATTTTTTTACTATAATGTTATTTATCATTATGATGATGGAACATCGGTGATGTGACAGTTTATGTGGAATAATGAAATTGTATAATTCAATTTTTATAAGAGAGGAGGGGGAAGGGAGAAAATTGTGAGAAATAATGAGTTGTCACATCACCGATATTTTATCATCATGATGATAAATAACATTACTCTATTTTTTTAACCACATATTCTCCATCATAAAAATATGACAAAATGCATTTTTTTTTGAAAAAAAATTGGGGCTCAAACAAGCCCTGTACATGGGCTAATTTCCAGTTCAATATATACGTATTGAAATGCTTCGGTTATTATTGTATCGTTCAAATCTATTATGAGACCCCAAGTTCCATACATACGTTCAGTGACAGAGCCACATAGAGTTAGGGCTGAACACGGCTACCCCAACATTTTGAAATTCCTCTAAGGGCTTATTTGACAAAGCTTTGGATTAAAAAAAAATAGCAGATTTTGATAGCAATTGATAAAGAATTAGATTGAAAAAGCTTGTTCTAGGATAGAGATTTCTCAGTTTTGATGTCTCAGCAGAGTACATAATTCATTAGCAGCAACAACAGTTTACATTCTTTCACCTGTTCATAATGATAGGTAAAACGATTTGTGTATCGCATTTAACCAGTGTCACTATTAAAAAACGCAAAACCATTGTAGAAGTGCTATTTTATCTCCACGTCTTTCCCTTTACCATACTTCACTTCAATTTGCTCTGCTGATGATCAAGGCTTTGATCAACCTTCAAGCTGCAATGTAAAATATTAACGTTCAGCTGTTGATGCCACGTCTAACTGTGAATTCCCCCGTACTTCAAAGTTCAAACTGTGTTCTGTGTCTTTGTAAATACATATATGGATCAAGTTGAACCTCTGTTAAGCATGTCATTGTACTGTAAATATGATATCTGTCTTTGCATCTTCATTTGCTCATAGAATTTTGCTATAAACTGCTCCGCTTTCAAATCAATTCCTTCATCAGATGGCCCATAAATTTCTTCAAAAACCTGAACAAACCCATTATCATCGTCATCTTCTTGATCATCATTATAATCCTCTACTCCCTTTAAAAAACTCTTTCTGGGCACATCATTGTAATAAATTCTGTCCTGATCATCGTTGAGCTCGAAATCATAATCAAGATCCACGTGCGGATTAATGCAAGGAATGTGTGGCATTTTGAACCGGAGCGAACAAGGGCGGTGCATTTTGACATGGATGATTGGAGTTTGGTCGAAGGAGAGTTCACGTTCGCCGTAAATGAGGGCGCCGCCGCCATTTGGGTGGCGGAGACTCTTAACACCCTTTTGAAGTAAGCTTAAACTTAAGGCGATTTTGTTTCTGAACATGCCACCTTTTCTAGCCCATAGAAGGGCTATGCGAAGGGTATGCCATGCTCTACGACCAGAATTTGAGCCCTTTTTCTGCATTTTCAGACTTTGTTCAAGGAACATTCAAGAATAGTTTGATCAAAAAATGGGGGAAACTGAAAATTTTGTTGGCTTTTTTGAATATCTTTCTGTTTTGAAGAAAGATTATATACTGATGAATGGCAATAGAATGGTATATTTATATGTAAACGAATATATTTTATCATGCTATGTGCGCGTATGTGAGAAGTGTTTTTGTTGGCCTGTGGGCGGTGGAACCTCGTGGGAGACACGGCTGTACGCGGAAAGCGGATGGATTATTTTATTAAAGTACACATGAAAAATTCAACAAAAAATGTTGTGGGAAAATTGCATTTTTGACCAACAAATTATCGTTAGATGAGCAGTTTGTCCTCAACCTTCAAAATGATAAAGTTGATTATTAAATTTTCGTTATAGTTGAAAAATATGTTTTAAGACCAAAAAAGTCCCAATCTCCATTTAATTGACACGACACCTTATTTTTCTAATTTTATGAAACTAAATTTTGTTTTTTTAATTAGGGTTGATGCTTCAAAATATTGAAGTAAGGTAAGCTTTAATAAGGGTAATGTTGTCTTTTAATAGAAGATTTGAATGGTTCTCACTCATTAAGAATTGATTACAACTATAATGAAATATTTTAGACAAACTTATTTATTTATAAAGATTAAAATTAACTTGCTACTTGGATATTAAATTGGGGATTAATGATGCAATATATTCTAAAAGTTAATGCATGAAAAGCCAATACAGTTTGTACTTGAATCTATCAAAAATAGAAAATAATGAGTAAAAACCTAAAATATTTGCAGGAAATAATTTTAAATAGCCGCATGAAAATGGCATTACTAAACTAGGACAATGATTAGAAAATCCAGCCAAACAAATTTTTATTGGGTTTTAGTTGAAACGTTACTTTCCCATTTTAATCATGCAAGTACAAAACATTTTGACAGACAAGACATTGCGGAAATTGATCGGAATGTGGAAAGAGAAAAAAAAAAAATTTCAATCATCTGTTACGACGTCAACGTCAGTATACTCGTGACATTTTCCTTAAACTTTATCATTCTAGACCTCTCCTGACTATTAGACATATTTTTTCGACTCTGAAATTACAGAAATGCTCTTGAACTTTATTTTTCTCAATAAATTATTTTTTACTAATTTTCTAGATTTTTTGAGGATTTACTAGCAATAAATAGATAATAATCACTACTGAAAATAGGGATGTTAAGTGAGGCGAGCCGCTCGTCGGCTCAGCTCACCCTATTAATGAGTCAAACAACAATTTTCTCGAGTGGCTTGCACGAGCTGGTGAGCTAGTAGGCTTGCTTAGCTGAACAGTCTATATAGTTGCAAAATAATATTGCTAATATTCAATTAAAATTTCTCTATAGATTTTGAATGGAATTGTAATAATTTATGGATTTTGATTCACTTTAGAAACAAGAGAACTAGTTTTAGTCGTAAATTTCGAAATGAAGCTATTTTTTGACTGAAGATTGAAATATCTGCACTTTATTTTATTATTTGATAAATATATTTTTGTCTTCTATGCAATGTGAATCCCCCTTTTTTACTTTAAATTCTGTAATACTCTCATTGTTAAATGTTTTTTTAACATTTTTACAGTGCAAAGGTGGAGACTATCTGTTATCCCCAAGTATGTGTCACTATGGAAAACACATTCAAATATATTTTTTGGCACACACCAATTATATTTTCTTGCTGCAGAGTTCGATCATCGTCTTAATTGTATGGTGCTGATCATTACTTTAGCTAATACAAAATAATTAAAATTTTACCTTTAAATAAATATATTCTCACTACGAGAAAGAGTTACAGAATTATATAATTTGTACCTCGGTTCAAACTATATAGATTTAACTTTTTCTACGTTCGAAATATATGAAACTTGTATGCATGGAGCACCAATATGGGACGAGTCATTAGTATAGCTGACTTCTTCAATTTACTTCAATAGTAAAATACACTACAATATTAATATCTAGTATTATATTATTCAGTACAACTCAAGACTTATTCATATCACTCTGACTTTATTGATACTTATAAATAACGAGGTCTATCATGAGATATCATATGTCAAATCGAGATGCATCACGTGACTTGTGCAACTTACAATTAGAATAGATTCACGTATTTGTATGCGTTGATGACTTCAAGAAGATAAAGGTAGTATTTCGACATCTTTTCATATGTGCAATTTCATATTATTAAGGTAGAATCGTAAGTAGATTTCATTTTTTTAATCATTATTGTATTATATTGTATTTATTTCATTTGTTTATTTTAGAAAAATCGTGCTTGAAATGTTCATCGTGTACAATTTTAACTTCGTCTACGTATTAGCCGATCTCAAGTGTAGATAAAGATGATGGTTTTTACAACTTTATAATTCTTGGACGAAACATACTTTTTTACATTCACCAATTACTTTACAATTAGGCCCATGTTTAAGTCCTTTTTATTTTATTTTTTATATTATTATTTAAAAAAAAATGGGTGGAGGAGTTCTTTAATTACAAGAAATTAGGAATTCAATTCATTATAGGATTTATTTAGCCCTTGTTTGATCTTCGTTTTTTTAAAATATATTTTCTCTCTTCCTTTCAATCACATATTTTTCAGTAAAATAATATTATATGCAAACCCTAAACTTTTTCTTTATTTTATAACTGCACATTCTCCTTCAACCAACTATTTCAAAATGCATTCTATACA
>CAIGRP010108788.1:0-14846 GCA_903798385.1 Fraxinus cuspidata | reverse complement strand
TCTACCACTAGACTTGTCTCATCTTTTGCCCTTCTTCTTACCACCCTTATCACTCGAGTCATTACTTGAATCACCATCACCATTGTCTTGAGCTCTACCCAAATTCATTTGCTTAAACTTCATTCTACTTCTCATCATATGCAACTTACCATTTCTCATTCTCTTTTTCAGCTTTAATCTCTCTCTCCTTACTTCTAATGGAATCTGCAACAATCTCAGATGTTAAAGTATTCCTACCATACTTAATTGAATTATTAACCTCTCTCTATATAAATCAGGCATAGAATTCAGCAAAACACTGACCTTATACGTATCAGATATTTTCTCATCACAATTAACAATGTCTTGAACCAACTTGTAAAAAACATCCAAATTGTCATCAAGATCCTTTGAACGATCCATTTTAAAACTGAAAAATATTTCAAACAAGTACAGCTTATTAGGAGTAGATTTAAGCAGATATAAATCCTCCAACTTTTGCCAAAGTTCTTTAGTAGAATCAAGTTTTCCAACTTTTCTCTAAACGGTGTCAGATATGTGTAAAATAATTGAAGTGTATGAAAGTTCTTCATATTCTTCTTTTTGTGCTTCTGTTAAATTTGCAGGAAATTTGCCACTTATGGCTTTTGAAATTTTTTGTTGAACCAAAATCTCCTTCATCTTTTGTTGCCAAATTGAAAAGTCTCCTTTCCCATTGAAAATTTTAATTTCGAAATGTGAAGAAATTTTGAAAAATAGAACAACCAAAATGCACAAATAGTTCATACAAAGTAATCCTAAGGCAACAATATACAGCGTTTTAGATTCTCAGGGTTTCGTGAGACTCGAGATCTTAGACCATGAGAATGTTCAAACGGATTAAGTATAAGTGTTCTAACGGAATAGTCAATGCAACACGAAGGTATGTCAACAAAAAATTTAAATTCTAACGCAATTAATCACAGAAGCAATTATTAACTTGTAGTTAAATCCAAAACTTCAAATAGAACAAATACTTCCTAAATTTCTAGCACAAGTAGTAATGTTACCCCACACAATAACCTCAATCCTTATGTCATCTCATACGATGACGCGCTAATACTGAAATTTAAATTGGGATAATCCAATATACAAGAGCGGACCAATTTGAGTCCGTAAATATTGAGAGATGCGAATATATCACTTTAGACCACCACTATTGTCCTAAAGTCTCTAGCAATCGCAGAGAACAATCAACAACGATCAAATCTCGAACTTACAAAGAACACAATCATCCAGACTTCACTGTATAACCTAAAATAAAAAACTAAAAACGCCACAATGTTAGAGAAAATGTCAACAACAAATTGCCTGAAGAGACCTCCTCTGATAGACCCCGTACACGCTCTCACGAACAATCTTACGTGTCGATCACTATAGTTCGCCTCCACCTGTACGTCACAATGGTGGTATCCGTTTCACCAAACTCCTTCTGGATTGGTCGAAAATCATGAAAACAGTCTTGGTTTTTTGGCCAGTTTTTCTGGCAATTTTCGATTTGTTTTTCTGCTTCGATTCTGCTGGCTTTTTGATCGGTTTTTGGTCAGTTTGTCGAGCTAAATCCACCACCATGGAGCTCTAATACCATTTGTCATGGAAGATTACTCCAAGGGTCATCAAAACAGTATTTTCCAGGCTCAGTCTCACGTTAACTTTCTCTACCAAGCAACTGATCCAAACGGCTCCAACCCATAACCAATATATTAACCTCGATTGCTCCTCAACCTCACCCACAAAGGACAAGATAATGGTGATGATTAAGCCCCAAAGGCATGAGAAAAACAATGGAAGAAAGTAAGAAATGAGACCAAAAACACGAAGTTAAGCCACTGGTTTTTCTCCTCTCTAAGGCAGCCAATTTTCTCTCTTCTTGCACGGTTTATTTCTTCAATTTTCTTACACAAATCACCCACAAAATGGCTAGGTTAAATACACCATATATATATGCTAGGTTAGGCTTTAGTTGGACCAAGAAAATGGGTTAAATGGGTTAAGATTCAAAGACATCCAAGAGGTAATATAAATGGGCCATGAGCAACATTAATTGCTGAAGTTACTTCAAACGGTCCACGTTGTTTTTGGGTTAGCCTTTGGACTTGGTTGTTGGTAATAATCTAATCCAACGTTTACATTATCGTCCGATATTCATTGGGTATTGAAACCCGACACTTTAGAAACTGAGTTTGCATACTACAAAAAAAATCCCCTTTCCCTACATGTCACATAAACACTCTCCCACCCAAGTGTATGTTTCTTCATCTTGCATTTTTGCTAATCAAGGCTGTGTGAACTATCGATCAAAATGGTAACAAGAGTTCACTATTAGATGTCATGATTTTATCATAATATTATGTTTCTCTCGATGAGCTGTTACTTAAAAAATACTAGAGATTATACATGTGTGCTTTCTTCTGATAACATCTTTCATTTATATAACAAATGTGGTAGTTGCAACTTTATTTATGGATAATATCGTAGCATTATGGATTAAGAACACTTTATTAGAGGGCATCAATAATTGGCTACGACTGTCATCATGTTAAAGATTGCTCAATAAGCTCTCTACGTAGAACATCCCATGCTGGACCGTCTACCACGACAATGTCCTCTACTTTTATGATGGGCCATCTACTGATACGAGGCCCTCTACGTCCATACAGATTGTCGACTACTAAGAGCCCTCTACACCCACATTGGGTTATCGACTACTATGAGGCCCTTTATATTCATACTAGACTGTCTACCATTATGCAGTGGTTGATCACTATGAGGACCTCTGCATTTTATTAGGTCATCTACCACTATGAGGCCCTCTATCTCTACGAGGCCAACACAATACTTAACCGTAAAAACAAACATGACTTGGATATAATTATTCAATGGTTATCATAGACATAACCAACCGTTGGATAGGTAGAGGTCCTCCACTCAGAATGTGGAGATGATAGAAGATGCTACATGGGACACGTGGCATGATAACTACCCAATAGTTATATGGCTCCAGTCACCTATAAATACTTTTTAAGGCGAGACAGGTATGTATTTAAAAAATTTTGGCCATCTAAGTTCACACTATATCTTTTTTTCCTAAGTTTACATTTCTGATTCCTTAAGTAATTCTCACACCGGAGGTACAATGGGAGGTAGAAAATTAGAAGTTAAAGTCAAGCGACGATCGAAAACCCACTAACAAAAGCAAGTGGAAGAATGAGCGCGTGAACAAGGGTACGCTCGAGATCGGTCCATCAAGCAAAGGCGGGAGGAGGTTAAGGCATTCACCCTTGAACACCCTATATGCAAAGTTTTTTATGGTAATACGGGACATGAAGGAGCTCGAATGGCCAGAGTCGATGTCAATGCCATCCAGCAAAAGAAAATAGAGCAAGTATTTTCATTTCCATAAGGATCAAATACATGATACTGAAGATTGCATGGAGATAAATGAGGAGATCGAGTGCCTTCTAAGATGGGACTCTTGATCAAATATGTGAGAAATGACAAAGGCAAGTAAAAGATTAAGGATCGTCCCCCCATCTAGAGCCAACGTGATAAACGTGACCACTGGCTGAATTGCAGTAGGTGAAGACTTGAATTCAGCTAGGAAGAGCTATGCATGCTCTGCTGGGATCTGCTCTATCCAAAAGAAGGCAAGGTTCAATCAGAGCAACACTTTTGGTGAAGAAGACTTGATTGGCATAGCATACCCCCATAATGATGCCCTGGTAGTTGTGAGCGACAGAAGTTTTTGATGTCAAGATGGTGCTAGTCGGCGAAGGAAGTGCAGCAAATATTCTCACATGAGATGCTTTTCTGGGTTTAAAGATTTCTCCCAAGAAACTGAAAATAGTGACCATCCTTCTACAAGGTCTTGGAGGGGCAACTATGATACCGGAAAGAACTGTGGAGCTTCCAGTCACGTTGGGCACATATCCAACAACCATGGTGATCTTGACAAGCATCTTAGTTGTTAAAACCCCCATGGCATACCATGCCATCTATTAGATGGGAACAGTTCAAAAGTTATCATGGACACACCCAACCATTGGATAGGTGGAAGTCCTCTACTCAGAATGTGGGAGTGGTGAGATATGCTATGTGGGAAATGTGGCACAATAACCGCCCAATAGTTACATGGCTCCAATCACTTATAAATACTCCTAAAGCGAGGTAGGTATGTATCTGATAAATTTTGGCCATCTTAATTCACACTCTATCTTTTCTTCCTAAGTTTACATTTCCGAAACCTTTACTAATTTTCACACTAGAGGTACAACAGGAGAGAAAGCCCCAACCTCATTTTGTAGGTAACATTCATTTATCAGAGTAGTAGAAACACCTTGTGCCGTTAGGAGGGAATGTAGGTTTGCTTCATAAATATTCTAATACCTTTTGACGGCACTTGAATTTATTAATGAAAAAACCTTTGATGTCCAAATTTTCTAAATGGTCTTGACAATATCTAAAAATCGACGATTCTATCATCCAGCTTTCCATGTTATTGCAGGTTTACAAGTTGCATAATCAAGAAACACAATGGAAGAAGAATACTCTTTCAATATTTCAACAAATATGCTAGAATCCTAGAATTAGGGTGACCAAGATGCTTATGTAAAACTTTATTTGAGATTTATGAAAATCATAGAATGGCTATGGTTAAGCCCACATGTTATAAAAAAGTAGTTGAAAGTCAAGGATGGAGAGATGCTATGCAAGATGAAATAACAATCATTAGAAAAAATAAAACATGGGAGCTTACTGATAAACCAATTCATAAACAAGTCATTGTTGTAAATTGGTTTATAGAACAAAATTGAATTCAGATGGTTCAATCCACAAGCCTAAGGCAAGACTCGTAGTAAAGGGATATTCACAAAAATCTGGAATTGACTATTCTGAAACATTTGCTTCAGTTGTAATATTGGAAACAATAAGACTACTACTTGCACTTGCTGCTATGCGAAGTTAGAAAGTATACCAGCTAGATGTTAAATCCATATTCATAAATGGTACAACGAAGGAAGAGATTTACATAGAGCAACCAATAGGATTCACCATTGCTGGAAAGAAGGAAAAAGTTTACAAATTAAAGAAGGAGCTCTATGGTTTAAAACAAGAGCCCAAAGCATGGTATAGCAAATTTGATGGTTATCTTCAACATAAAAGATTTCAAAGAAGTTAAAATGAAGCCACTCTTTATGTTAAAACTAGAGAAAATGTAGTTGTCTTAATAATTTCACTATACGCAGATGATTTGTTGTTAACTGGAGAGGATGAAACAGATGTGAAAAACATTAGAGTTATGAGCTACTTTCATTTCATGGAGATTCATCAATCTAACCATGGTATATTCATCTCAAAAGAAGTACACAGAGGAAATTTTGAGGAAATATAAAAAGGAAAAGTTAGAACCAACTGAAGCGTCTTTGGAGTAAATGAAGAACTTTCAGAAGAAGACGGGGCAAGAAAGGCGAATGAAGGTACTTATAGAAATTTAATTGGAAGCTTTTGGTACTTGAATTCAACGAGGCTTGACTTGATGTTTACAACAAATGTTCTTTCAAAACCACCATTAGTAAAATGTTCATCTCAATTTTTATCTACAAGCTGGCCAATTGATACTTAATTCACAGAGAGATTAGGTGATACAAAACTTATTTTTTTTTTATGTTGGGTGATATTTTTGATGCAATGATCTTTTACTGTAGAGTGCAGTAACCTTTACTGATGCAGTGACTTTTTATGATGGATGTTTTTAACTTAGGTGTATGTACCTTTTGATGAATATATGGTAGAAAAATGTGAAGTCCGATGTAGTAGGTAGAGTGGTTGAAAAAAACTAATAAATGCTGTATGTATGTATCAAAAAACTTTTGAACAAAGATAAAGAATTCTCTGCTACTTTTGTATCTTGTTTTCCCCCTTCTAGAAGTATAAATAGAAATGAACTCTTCTCCATTCAAAAACTCACAGATATATCACCAAATGCCACATGGGTAGAGAGCACTACCATTAACTGTTTCATGTTTGGATATGAAAGTGGCCACAATATTCTCTGATATTACTCAAGCCATGGAGAGAATTACTCATATGATTAGAGTCACACGAGTCTAAGATCCAAGAAGTAGATGAAGAACAAGTACCGTTCGAATTCGGGTATGACCTGAATTCTTTGTTGAAGATAATTGAGAGTTTTAATTAAAGTGCACATTAAAAAAAATTGTATTTGGAATGCAATTATTGAATTCTATTCAAAGTTACTTGACAAATTCTAGTTGAACTTCTATTAGGAAGTCCATTGGGAGCAGGAATTTATATTGGACTTGAAGAAGACATTGAGATGAAGAAAATCAAGATTTTTGGACTAAAGGACCCAAAGTGGGCGCCGCGCAGTGCCATGACAATTTTGGCCCAACGCTGCATTATGGCTTCATGGACGACGGCGCTTCGGCATCGCCGTTTGTTTTGTCCCTACGTGATTTTTTCTGTACTTTTCCATTTCGGACACCATTTTTGACATTCTACTTCAACTACAACTCTACTATAAAGGTTTGGACAACCCTTATTTTTTCCCTATATATAATGGCTCTTCATTATGATTTAAATGAAGTAAGAAAAAGTTAGACAAATCATAAACACATAATCTTTGTATTATTTTTCTATATTATAATAAAATTTCCATTCTCTGCAAAATTACATTGTTTTTGTACTCTTGTTATCCATTGCTTCATATTACATTTAATCTCTTATTTTCTCATAAGAAACTGGTATTAGAGCATTCAAGTTTTCATAACAAGTGGTATCAAAGCTTTTGGTGTTGAAATTCTTAGGAAGATCGAGGTTTTTCATGATGGAAACATTGAAGTCTAATATTTTGCTATTTAATCCCCATACAAGATTCTCTTTGTAGCAGGTAAAGATGTGAACATACCTCACTCAGATGGATTTGGATGACGCTTTGTTGGGATTTTACAAGATGCCCACAACTTGGTCTATGGAGTCGAAGGAACGGAGGGATTGAAAGGCCCTATCTCAAATACATATTCATCTTTCAAATAATATTTTCAGGAAGTTTTGAAGGAGAAGTCGGTTTTTGCTTTATGGTTAAAATTGAAGCAATTATGAATGATGAAGAATCTTACTCTCAAATTGCATATGAAGCAACATCTATATTCTCATCATATGAGAAAAGGCACATTTTCTAAGGATCACCTAACTGCATTTAAAGAAATCGCCGTTAATTCGGAGACATTGGAGGTCAAAGATGATGAAGAAGATTTGAGATTAATATTGTTGTGTTCATTACCAACCTCATACATGTCTTTTAGAGGTACGATTTTATATAGTCGTGATGCTCTTATCGTTAAAGAAGTCTACGGTGATCTATATTCAAAAGAGAAGATGAAGCATCTTGTAGCATCTGGAGATTATAGAAATGTTCTCATTGTTCATGGTGGATGTTCGAAGGGCGAGTCAAAATCTAACTTCGAATTTTGTAATTATTGTAAGAAAAAGGGGCACTTGGTACATGATTCTTATAAGTTTCAGAATAAATTAAATTCAACAACAAATCAACGGTAAGAAACTTCAGGAGAAGCAAGTATTGCAAGAAATCCAAACGGTGATGGAAAACTTCCATTTATGTGTAACTACAACCCCAAACCTGATGTTAGTTGGATTTTGGATACAACTTGCACTTTTCATATGTCACCCGATCAGGAATTTTTTTCAATATATGAAGTTTCGAAAAGTGTTGTGATGATCGATAATAACACACCTTGTTGGATAGCTGGTATTGGTCGAATCAAAATAAAAATATTTGATGGGATAGTTAGAACACTTGATGCAGTAAGACACGTTCAATATTTGAAAAAAAAATTATCTCCTTAAGTATTATTGATTCAAAAGAGTACAGGTACACTGTTGAAGGTGAAGTACTAAAGTTTATCAAATGAGCCCGTGTTGTGTTGATGGGACATAGAAAATCTCATTTATATGTCTTGTAGGGTGATACAAAATCTTTGAGTAATCTGCATATTTTAAGAACTCATGTGGATTTGGAACTGGCTTCGTTAAAGAAAACATCTCAGATGAAATATCGACGCTGTCATCATATTCAATTGATAGAAATAAACCCATATTTTGTCATAAGGTTTAGGGTTCCACATAGGTACAATTATAATGATTTTGACGCATTCAGTTGTGAATTGTTGATGGAGAAGTTCGTTGGTATTTTTCATTGAAGAGTTCAAGTTTATTCCTTGCAGTGGAATTTGTCTTCAGGTGGAGAATCCTTTTGAAGTTTTGTTAATTACAGTGGAATCTGTGTTAAGATGAAGATTGTTAGAATTTGGGTGTGATCTGAATTCATTGTTGAAAATAATTGAGAGTTTTAATTAAAGTGCACATTAAGAAGAATTATATTTGGAATGCAATTGTTGAATCATATTCAAGTTTACTTGAGAAATTCTAATTCAAGTCCTATGTTGAAGCTCATTGAGAGTAGGAATTTATGTTGGACTTGAAAAAGATATTGGGATAAGAAAAATCAAGATTCTTGAAGTTAAAGTTGGACAAAACTCCCTAATCGAACTGAATCGAACCGAACTGAACCTAACTGAGCGGTTCTTCATAAGTTAAATACCCGAACGTGTATCTGAATCGAGAACCGACGGGTTCGGTTCGGTTCTTGGTTCTAGACCTAGAACCAAAGAACCGAATAAGAACTTAATTTAAATAATTTTTTAAATTTTTTATATTGAATTAATTAAATTTTTTAATTTTTTCTAAACAAATTATTAACTAATTTAGTGATTAATGTTTCTTACTCTCAAGCTAAGTCTATGCCTAGCTAGCCCAGTCTAGCCCAATTTCTAAGTTCACTTTTTTTATTTAATATTTTGGTCTAATTATTTATTTTTATCATTCTCTTTTCAATTTCACACTTTCATTCGGTAACCACTGAGTTATTGACCCCAAATCATTTGATAAATTGAAAACCTACATCTACATGCCAAAATCGAAGCCGTCAACTGCCGAGTCCTTCCCCTCTCGAACTGCCCATCGAAGCCGCGACCTCCAACCACGACCATCGATCGTTGACCATTAAAAATCTATTAAAAAATTTAATTATGGTATGGGACCGAACCAAACCCGAACGGTTCCATACTTATATTAGGACCCGACTGTTCCATTTATTAAATACCCAAAAATTTTGGTTCAGTTTTAAAGAGAACCGGACCGAATCGGACCATGTCCAGCCTAATTGAAGTAAAGGACCCAAAAGTGGACGCCATGGCGCCATGAAAATTTTGGCATGGCACTTTGGCACTAGCTTGGGCCGCCAGGTAGCACCGCTTTGTCTGTTTTGCCCCTGAGCAATTTTTTCTACCCTTTTCCATTTTGGACTCCATTTTTGACATTCTACTTCAATTACAATTCTACTATAAGGGTTTAGGTGTCCCTTATTTGTTCCTTATATATAACTGGCAATTCATTATGATTTAGATTAAGCAAGAAAAAGTTAGAATAATCATAAACACATAATCTTTGTATTCTTTCTCTATATTGTAATAAAATCTCAATTCTCCGCAAAATTACATCTTTCTTGTGTTCTAGTTATCAATTACTTCATATTGCATTTAATCTCTTATTTTCTCACAACAAATTGGTATTAGAGCATTTAGATTTTCATAACAAGTACCTTGAAGACCAAATACTAAAAATGTACTCACAATCATTTCTTGCACCACCTCTCGAGTTGGAGAAGATGTTAGAGGTTGTAAAGCAACAACAATAGTTGCAGCATCCCCAGTAAGAATAACAAGCTCTAAAGAAGTAGAAGTAATGGCACATGATAATCCTTGTTGGAGCATGAGGGACAAATAGGACACTCTTTAATAATGTGCCCAGGTTATTTGCAGTAGTTACGAAGTTTTTTTAAGGACAGTGAGAGATAATATGGCCCTATTTTTGTATAGATATGGTTCTCATATCCCGACCCTTCCCCTTGTCATGAGCCATGAGTAGCATAGGCAACTGACATAGAGCAACAAATGCCTGATCCATAACATTTTAAGTATTAAGATGTCATTCTTCATGCAAGAGTTCTCCGAAACATGCCTCCAAAGTCGGAATGAGATCTCTATTTATTATAGAGTCTCGAATAGATTTTTCAATTTCATCGTAAATTGATCTCTTTAACTGGTTTTTTGTACATATTGTACTGCTGGACGCACAAGGGGCAAAATTGTCCAGAACCACAACTTTACCCAAACCTGAAATTGAACACCACCACAAGGCCCATCTCGATGTTCAAAATAATCAGTCTGAAGATAAAAATGCCAGAATACGACCCGCACCTACACATGCTGTCATCAACCACTATGCGCTGGACCACAAGGTGCGCCTCCATCAGTTGAGGACACCATTGGTGTCTATTTCTCCATCATGTGTGTGGTTTGGCCTGAAAACCAATTTACAAGTCCGACAGCCTTGATGTTTTCTTCAACAGCTTCCCATCCATTTTTTCTGCCAATTTCCTGATGGCTGCCTCTCTTAACTCTCTCTTCTTTTGCAAAATACACACACACAATGAAGAAAACACACAGCTATGTTATATAGGCATTATCTTTAGTTTTGGCCTAAAACTTATTCATAATGGGCCAAATTAATGGGTTGACAATAACTAAACACATACATTAACCAAACTTAGACCCTCCAAATGTGTATTAATTGTTTCAGAGTCGAGCAGTCACTTTGGTGTCGATAAAATATCCGACATCATTTTATCGTCATCATCCGAATTTATTGGGTATCAAAAAATCCAACAAAGTTCAACTACAGTACCTAAAATAGTATAAATCATTTAGATAGTCTCAAAGGATTGACATTAGAGGCATCAATTGGTTTTTGGCTTGCGATGAGGTGCTCTCTATCAACCTGCCTCTATAGTCATGCTTTGCCCATGGACTGTAGTGGCTCACAATGTCCAACCTCTACAGGTCCATGTTTTTTCCCCGAAACGAGAAAAGATAAGAAAGAAAAACTATGCATTTGTGTGACAATAGTATGACACCCTAGGCTCGACCCACGACACACAAATATGCTAGTGCAAACTTGGTACAATTTGATTTACACGTATAATTATTGAAGGAAAGACAATCACACTATACTCTGATCAAGGAATCCATATATAATTGTGATGCGAATAACTAGATGCTTGATATCTGGCACTTTTTTCTCATAGCAATTATAGGAATCATGTTGTAATTAGCAATTAGTCAGAGAACATTACATATATAGCTTTTCTTGACATGTATAAAAGCTTATGTGATCAATAATTCAATAACTAATAGAAATTATTCACCTTCATATTGTTTTCCTTTTTATTTTACATGATATCAGAGCACCTAAATTGGTGACTTGAAATCCTAACATCGACTACCACAAATAAAACATTATGAGTACCATAGAGATTTCAATTGATGTTTCAGACCCCTTTGTTTTGCAACACTCGGATCATTCAAGAATGGTACTGGTTTCTAAACTGCTCGAAAGATACAACGATGGGCAATGGAGTCGTGCTATGCACATCAGTCTTATTGCAAAGGACAAGATTGGATTCGTAGATGGATCTATTCCCGTCATAGCATCAACAGGTCTAAAATTTCATAAATGGCGAAGTTGCAATGATATGGTTTTGTCATAGAATACAATCCATCTTGATATAGCAAGTAGTGTTATTTATGCTGAAACAGCCTATTTATTGCAAATGGGTCTTCAAAAATAAGTACTAATTGGATGGCACCATCAAACGCTATAAGGCTCGACTTGTTGCAAAAGGATTTACACAACGGGAAAGGACGTCTACACCGCCATAACAATCGTTCGTAATTGGAGCCTTCATCAAATGGGTGTCCAAAATGCTTTTCTTCATGGGGAACTTTTTGAAAATGTTTATATAAAACCTCCACCTAGCTTTCATCAGAAAAGAGAAAGACTTGTGTGTCGACTGAATAAATCATTATATGGTCTCAAACAAGCATCACGAAGTTGGTTCAATAAATTTTCATCTTCAATATGTGATGTTGGTTTCGAACAATCAAAGGCAGATTATTCTTTATTTACCAAGGTCCGTGATAAATCCTTTACTCCTATATTATTCTATGTCGATGATATGATTATCACAGGAAATGATGAACGAATAATTGTTGATCCCAAAAAATGTCTTAGTAGCTGTTTTCGATTTAAAGACCTTGGCCCTTTGAAGTTCTATCTTGGGGTTGAAGTGGCACATTCTAAAGCTGGAATTTCCATTTGTCAATGAAAATATTCCTTGGACATAGTAGAAGAAACTGGCTTACTTGGTCCAAAACTAGCTAAATTTCCAATGGAACAAAATCTCAAGTTGAACACAACTAATGGCAATCTTCTCAAAGATCCAACTCATTATCACAGAATAGTGGGAAAGTTGATTTACCTCATCATAACAAGGCCATAAATCACATATACAGTTTCTAAGCTCAGTCAATTTATGTAGCAACCAAGAAGGCCCCACCTTGATGCTGTTCATCGCCTTCTTCAATATTTGAAATAAGCATCTGGACAAGGGTTGTTCTTCCCATCATATGGACAATTGAAACTAGTTAGCTACTGTGAAACGGATTGGGCCGAATTCCCGATGACTCGACGATCAGTGACTGGATATTATATATTTCTTGGTAAAACTCTTGTGTCCTGGAAAAGTATAAAGCAAGCCACGGTGTCTAAATCCTTGGTAGAAGCTGAATATAGGTCTATGGTAGCTACCACATGTGAGCTCACTTGGCTGAGATACTTTCTACGAGATTTACACGTTGAGCTCCATGAACCTGTCAAATTTTTTGTGATAACCAAGCAGCTGTGGACATTGCTGCTAATCCAATGTACCACAAACGAACAAAACACATTGAGTTAGATTGTCGTACAGTTCGAGAAAAAATTCAAAGTGGGGAGATTGAGATAGCCTACATTCAAACAGGAAAACAAGTAGCTGATATATTTACAAAACCACTAGGACAAGTCATTTTTCGGTCACAGCTTAGCAAGTTGGGATTTCTTGACATTCACTCTCCAACTTAAGTGGGATTATTAAAGGAATGTTGGAATTTTATGATACAAAAGATCTTTGGGAGCTCTGATATTTTATGGATTTAGAGGAAGCGAAGGAGAAACAAAAAACATTGATCTCATATATCGGTTATTGAAGTAACCGGATATGAAACATAGAATAACATATACTATGCTTAGTTTCTAAGAACTAACAGAGGAGAAGGAATGAAGATTAATATCATTCATCATTTTCATTCAACATTTCCTTCTAAGAATTTCATACAACTTTGCTCTACATATAGCCAAACATTGATACAAAAGTCAAAGATATTTTCTAACCACTATTCTATCAACTACCAAACATTCTTATACATACCATAATAACTTGTATAATACACTAACTAGCCTAACTTTACATCATTTCATAGGTAGACATTAAACTAAACAACAAGTGAATAAATGTCTAACCAAAAAAACAATAGTTATGTGACAACAAAAAATTCACAACTCCAACACTCCTCCTTGACATTTTGTTGGAACCATTAAAAAAATTCTTCTTCAGACTTGAGGCTATCTTTTTTGATTTTGTGACTACAAGTTTGAGATCCTTTGTTTTCCATTTGATCCGACTCTCTTGGTTGTAACTCTCTATCGTAGTTGTCAACTCTTTNGACTACAAGTTTGAGATCCTTTGTTTTCCATTTGATCCGACTCTCTTGGTTGTAACTCTCTATCGTAGTTGTCAACTCTTTTAGCCTAGGATCAACCACATATAAAGAAACTTTCCATTTGCATTATTTCTTTTGATTTCTCGTTGATTTATTGAGCCTCCTGTTGAGGTTTTGAACTTACCGAATTTACACTGATCTTACCGGTATTGCACGCAACTTACCGGATTTAATAAATGCTTACCGATTTTTTTGAAGTTACCGAATTTACACTGATCTTACCGATATTGCACGCAACTTACCGGATTTAATAAATGCTTACCGATTTTTTTGAAGTTACCGAATTTACACAATGCTTACCGATTTTGTAGGAGCTTACTGGATTTTACACAACTTACCGAATTTGCACACACTTACCAGTTTTTGAAGTTACCAGATTTGGAGGTTTCTTACCGGATTTGCTTACTGTTTACCTGTTTTTCAATTTCTTTACCGGATTGGACAAAGGGCTTACTGGTTTTGAAGTAAAACACTGAACTTACCGATTTTAATACTAAGCTAACCGTATTTGCAATATGCTTACCGGTTTTGCTTAATGCTCACCGATTTTGACTGTTTTTTCAATTACATACCGAATTCAATCTTTTTCTCTTCAGATTTGTTACAGCTCCTTCATCATCTGTTTTTTACCTTTTTTATACCTAAGGATCAGATTTTCAGCTCTTAAACCTTGCAATCATACCGGATTTTTCACCATTCACAGCATCATTTTGCATTAGATTTTCTCTATTTTCATCAGCCATTGACAACTTCTTTTCTTCTTCATTTTACAGCTCCTGGTCCCTTTTTAAAGATCATTAGTACTCTGATACCATGTTGAAATTTTTTGATACAAAAACTCTTTGAGAACTCTGATATTTTATGGATTTAGAAGAAGTGAAGGAGGAACAAAAAACATTGATCTCATATACCGATTATTGAAGTAACCGGATATGAAACATAGCATATCATATACTCTGCTCGATTTCTAAGAACTAACAAAGGAGAAGGAATGAAGATTAATATCATTCA
>CAIGRP010108786.1:0-18843 GCA_903798385.1 Fraxinus cuspidata | reverse complement strand
CCTTCAAGCCATTTCAGAACAGTTACCATTGTTCAGACAGCCCCCAAAACCCGAACAGACAGCAAGGTCCGGTCAGAAAAAATAAAAAAAATTAGAAAAAAAGCCAATAAAAAATAATAATATCATTAAGTACTCAAGAATTTGATTAATTATAATTTGGTACAAAATTAAATAAATTTTTTCCAAAAAGATAATATAGTACAAGGATGCACCCGCACACGAATCGGACCGGGCTCGGACCGTGCCGAGCCGAGCCGGACGACGACGCGCACGTGTGGCGAATTCAATAGGATATAGGTCTCCCCTCGTTCAAAGATTATTGGTACCCCTTGATGTCGAAACTCAATTCCCAACTTTATACTATATAAACCACACCAAAATTTCCTAACTTTCCTACTTGGGATAAGTGTTTGAAAANGCCGGCCGGACGGACGGCGGCGGCGGCGCGCGCGTGTGGGGTTTGGACCGAATCCAATAGGATATAGGTCTCCCCCCTTTCAAAGACTATTGGTACCCCTTGGGGCCCAAACCCAATTCCCAACTTTACACTATATAAACCACACCAAAGTTTCTTGACTTTCCTATATGGGATAAGTGTTTGAGAATTTTCAATAAATCAAATTCTTCACTAGTTTATAGTTCCAAGTAGGTTACTTTGACATTAAATATTTCATTCAATTCTAAATGGTTTTCAATAAATAAATATATCACGTTGATCACCTTACAGAGTAGAACGTGAATATGCTTGGTCCTGTTAAAATCGATGTACGGATCCCACTCAAAATGAGACTTAAAGTTGATCCATTTAACCATTTCCAACAGATATCTCCTCTTATATTTTGAAATGTAAATAAATAGTTTGGCAACATATGTTAATAGCATTGAGTTTCACTCGATCAATCAGAAATAATAGCAAGTTTCTCGTGTTTCATCTTTCCCATTAATATTTCTTTTAATCGAGTGCGCAAAATTAATCAAGTAACCCAAAAAATAAAAAAATAAAAAAAAAATTATATATATGTGTGTGTGTGTGTGTATATACATATTTTTTTCACAATAATCCCAATAGTTACAAATCAACAGAATAAAATCACTATCGATCACATGAGTTACACTTGGCTATAAATATAATTATGCACATTAATTACGAAATTAAACCTCTTGTAAAATATTAATTAAAAAATTATTGAAAGGTTAAATCTTTTAACTGTTTACGAATCATCAAAGGAAGGAGAACCCACCAATACCAAAAAGACAGTAGGAGTAAATCCCCCTTTACGTATCAATGCATTGCAATTCATGATTTATTTAAAACTCAGTGGAAAATATTCTTTCAATGTGACCTGGGACTTTTTAATCAATCATACTTCAATACAAAAATAATTTCCAATGCCATTCATGAGGCAGGAGTTGCCATATTGGAAAATAGTCCAAGGGATGCTAAAACTAAGATTCTGTGGTCGCCTTTATATTTGCATTGTTCAAGCATTGAATTTTTGGAGTGAACATACATAACATGGGCATAGCATGGGCGGACAATGATGCAAATATATTATATCTAGAAAAAAATTAATTCATCTAATGTTGATTCAACCCATATCCCCATTTCTCTTAATTTAGTACAACCACTATCTTCAGCAATTCAAAATTCGCGTATGGGAAAGTTAACTGCTTCGGATGGGAATTAGTTCAAAAGGAAAAATCAAACTTTCCTACAACTTAATTACCAAAATCATAAGATGATGCATTTGTCGCCCCAAGTTTGCGGCATTGCAGCCAATAGGTCATAGGTGCTAATAGATCATGTACATATGATCACTAATGCATTCTGAAAAGGTTAAGAAATAGAAAGGAAAGCAAAATAGAAGCAACAAAATTGCCTACATACAAATCACTCAACACAACTTTAGATTGTTTGAAAAAATGAATGATTTATGTGTAGATATATATCAGTTAACATAATCAATTAAATAACATATATATATAACATTAATAAATATAATTCTCTTTCTATAGGCACGATCACAAGGAGATAAACAACAAACATTTATCAAGTTGTCAAAATTATAGAAATATAGTATGAAATATAAAATGAGTATTTTTGTTGTATCTCAAGTTGTATATTCATATTGTAGTTACCAATGAAAATTCTCATGCCTTTTATTAAGTTAAAATAACCCATACAGTAATGAGAATTAAGTCAATTAAATTGTAAGGTACACCCTAATATTATTGATTTTAGCTGCAAAATTAAAATTGGATTAAATTTTGAAAGTTCAATCTTATTTATGTTACAACATATGTTCCTAACAAACCTCATTTTAAGAAAAGTCATGCTACATGAACATCCGGCATTACCTAGTCAAAATCTCGCCTAAAAAAAGGGAAAGGAAAAGGCAACCAATGTGATTTTTTAAGGGGGCTTTCATTTGTCAAAATCTCGCCTAAAAAAGGGAAAGGAAAAGGCAACCAATGTGATTTTTTTAAGGGGCTTTCATTTAAAAGGTCCAATCAAAGAAGAATTTAGTTTATAAAGACCAATATCTATCTTTTTTAGTTAGATAATTTAAATATACAAAGAAATGAAAAATAGATTTTGTAAATTACTAAAATGTCCTTCTAGGTAAAAAGGGCATTAATTGCCCTAATTCTCATTTAATTTTAGCTTTCATTTTCACGGGGTGCCTTTCTTCTTGAAACGGAAAGGGACACCGTGCGGCAGTAGTCTGCTCCGCTAGACTACATTCCGCCTACTCTCGATCGTTTCGGGACGAAAGTAAAATTTGATCACAATTTGTGGAAAGCTTGCACAATGAAATTAAAATGCATTGGAAACAACTNTTTCACGGGGTGCCTTTCTTCTTGACACAGAAAGGGACACCGTGCGGCAGTAGTCTGTTCCGCTAGACTACCTTCCGCCTACTCTCGGTCGTTTCGGGACGAAAGTAAAATTTGATCACAATTTGTAGAAAGCTTGCACAATGAAATTAAAATGCATTGGAAACAACTTGATCATTGATTGCTTGAAAGCTAGAAATTACAATGGCTTTGAAAGACTAATACCCCATGCACTAGCCATTGTAATTTACTGCTTTCAAGAATTGTAATTTCTAACTTTCAAGCAATCAATGATCAAGTTGTTTCCAATGCCATTTTAATTTCATGTTGCAAGCTTTCCACAAATTGTGATCAAATTTTACTTTCGTCCCGAAACGACCGAGAGTAGGCGGAAGGTAGTCTAGCGGAGCAGACTACTGCCGCACGGTGTCCCTTTCTGTGTCAAGAAGAAAGGCACCCCGTGAAACCATGACATGCAATNACTTTCGTCCCGAAACGACCGAGAGTAGGCAGAAGGTAGTCTAGCGGAGCAGACTACTGCCGCACGGTGTCCCTTTCTGTATCAAGAAGAAAGGCACCCCGTGAAAGTTGGTATCAGAGCATTTGGAGAAGAAGATAAGGTATTGTTAATTTTCTATATTTGGGCTTCTTTCTTTTTTCATTTTTCTGAATAATTCCTTCGTGTAGTTGTATGTGATGATTTTGAATTCATTTTATCAATGGATTAGAGATTTGATATGGGTTACTTCCCAACCTATTTTTTCTATTAGTTAAAGTGAAATGTACGTTTGTAAAGATATGTTTGACTATTCTATCTGTTGTTCTACTGTGAAATATAGATTTGATTTTCTGCTTTATAAAATGACTTGAATATCTTTTTTGCAATCCATAATCATACATATCGTTTTCAGTACTGTACGAAAATTTGTTATTTGATGAAATTTAAATTTTTATGTTAAATTGCAATTATGGATACATTGAATATGATAAGGATATTATTTTGCTATATAAGTTGAATATTAACAGTCAATTAAATGTGCATGACAATGAAAATATGCAGGGAATGGCAAAGGGAAAACAACGCTTATTCTTGTTTCGAAAATAATTTCTTGTGTGAACTTGTATGATAAAGTCAGATAGATGTTGAAGATTGATACAATACTATACAAAGTAGAGATGTCAACTCTTGTCCCTATGATGTCTAAGGCTTCACAGGCAAGAAACTAGTATTGTTCGCTTCATTTGTACGGGTCAAACTTGTAGTGAAACTTAAAGTTATAATATTGTCGTGACTTGTAAATCTATTATTTTGTACTTACTAGAAGCAAAAAAATGATTTATTAAATTTTGTAGTCATTGTGCTATTATCACATTTGTGCTATTGGATAAAAATTAAAGTCATTTTACGTTGCTTTGTTTTTTTTTCACATTATAGGCAAACGATTTTTATATCGTTATAGTTGAGGCAAATGTCGTTCTAGTATGAAAAATGTATTGATTCACATAACAACATTAAAATAGTTCCTGATACACAAAAAGATATTGATATCGTTTCAAGGGATCATTTGCTCACGGGTGGTAAAAACTCATTGGCCCACACGCCAACCAATTTTTTTTTGGGTTAACGTTTCGATTCCTAAACTTTCGTCCTTCATTCAACGGACACTTTTTCTCATGCAATTTTCAAAAATCGACAACAAATCATAAGTATCATACTCACGAATAACATAACGATATCTGTATCATATCAATACAATTTTGATAAGATTGAAATCGTTTCAGTTCAAATCATAACTAAAACGACATATATATATATATATATATAGTTTTCATTATTATGTAATGATATTGATATTGTTATGTATCAAACCCATGAAATAACATAACGAAGTCCATATCATTTTAGTGCAATTTTGATGACATTGATATAGTTTCAATTCAAATCAGAACAATTTTTAGCCAAAAATTGTTTTGTATGAAAATAAACGATATCTACGTCGTGTAGTTATGACTTGAATTGGAACAAACTCGTCAAATTTGTACTAAAACGATATGGATGCTATGTTATTTCGTAGGTTTGATACATAACTATATCATTATCGTTTCTGTACAATTTTGATGATATTGATATCGTTTTAGTTTAAATCATAACTAAAACAACATATATATCTTTTTAGTTTATATAAAACGATAATTATATTGTTTCTGCTAAAAACAATGATTAAATTGTCTACTACCACCCGATATGCATCAACATATGGAGGATGATCGAAATAGATTATCGGGTAGGATCGATCTCACTCAAAATAAACTATGGGAACATTTGTGTTCACATAATTATTTACCACCTTTGAACTATTTCGTCGAAAGAAAGTATCTTCGTTCGTTCTTTCTAGGTCATTCGAGTGATATCAACCCACTTGATGACCTCATTCGATCATTCTACGTATGTTGAAGGCGTGCATGTGGCTGTGGACAATCGAATAATTTTTTAGCCAAAATGATTTTATACGAAATAAAACGATATCTCTATCGTTATAGCGATGATTTGAATTGTAACGATTTCAAACTCTGATTTCGAACTCGTCAAATTTGCACTGAAACGATATGGATGTCGTTATATTATTTCGTGTGTTTGACACTACAACGATATTATTGTCGTTTCAGTGCAAAGAAGCGACATCTAGGTCGTTTTAGTTATGATTTCAACATAAACGAGTTCAAGCTCGTCAAATTTGTTATGAAATGATATGTATGTCGTTACGTTATTTCGTGGGTTTAACACTACAACGATATCATTGTCGTTTGATACGAAAGGAAACGACATAAGTGTCGTTTTAGTTATGATTTTAACTGCAACAATATGAATGTCGTTTTAAATGAAAATAAATGATATCAATATTGTTGTTATTATTTGAATTGTAACGATTTCAAACTCGTCAAATTTGTACTAAAACAATGTAAATGTCATTATTTTATTTCATGAATTTGATACATACGATATCTTTATCGTTTTAGTGCAATTTTAACAACATAGATATCATTTCAGTAGAAATCATAACTAAAGCCATATATATGTCATTTTAGTTTATATAAAATGATAATTATATCATTTTTGCTAAAAACAACTATTCGAATGTCCACGGCCACCCGGTATGCCTCCGACATACGTAGAATGATTGAAGGAGATCATCAAGTGGGTTGATATCGCTCGAACGACCTAAAAAGAGCAAATGGAGATACTTTCTTTCTATCGGAATAGTTTGATTGTGCTAGAAAACTATGAGAATAAAAATGTTCCTATAGTTTCTTTTGAATAAGATCGAACCTACTTGATAACCTCTTTTGATCGTCCTACGTATGTTGGAGACATGACCGCGGTCATGAATGGTCGAATCGTCATTTTTAGTTAAAATGATATAATTGTCGTTTTCTATGAAAAGAAATTACTTCAATGTCGTTGTAGTTGTGATTTGAATTGGAACGATCTCAATCTCGACAATTTGTATTGAAACGACATGGATGTAGTGATGTTATTTCGTGAGTTTGATACATAATAATATAAATGTCATTACCTGCTATAAGAAATGACTTCAATGTCATTTTAGTTATGGCTTGAACTGAAACGATCGCAATCTCGTAAAATTTGTATTGAAACAAGATGGATATCGTTACGTTGTTCCATATGTTTGATATATAACGATATTAATGTCGTTGTAGTTATGACTTGAATTAGAACGATATCATTGTCGTTCTATATGAAAATAAATGATATTTATGTCATTTTATTTATAATTTTAACTCAAACGAGTTCAAACTCGTAAAATTTGTATAGAAACTATATGAATGTCATTATATTATTTCGTAAGTTTGACACATTACGATATAATTGTCGTTCTATATGAAAGAAACGATAACTATGATATCTTAGTTATGATTTTGACTGAAACGAGATCAATGGCGTTACGCATGAAAAGAAACGATATCTATGTTGTTTTAGTTATGATTTTGACTGGAACGACTTCAATGTCATTCGCATAAAAGGAAACGAAATCTATTTTGTTTTAGTTATGATTTTAATTGAAATGAATGCATTGTTGTTATGCATGAACTGAAATAATATATAAGTCACTTTAGTTATGATACAAAGCCGTAACGCTATCACTCCCGTAAAAATTATACTGAAACAACATGGGTGCCATTTTCTTATTTCGTGGCTTTTGAGAATAAAATGTACAATTTAGAAAGTGTAAGGACTTGATGTGCAATTTATTGAGGGCCTGATTGAAAGGAAAGTTAAAATTCAATGAGTAAATTGTGCAAGATGTATGTGGAAGGATCTGAGTTGCAATTACTTAGAGGACTAAATTGAAAAGAAAATAAAAGTTATCTAGCCCCACGCCTAGGCAGCTATTAAAAGAAACCAATTACAGCAGGTGCCTTAGCTCATACTGGGCACTCGCCTTGTTTGAAGAATGACTTCGATGTCGTTATGTATGGTCATACCGACTTCTATATCGTTATGAAAATCAGTGAAGTTGTGTGTATTTGATATTGAAACGATATCTAAATCGTTTTATATTTCATGAATGATTTCAATATCGTTATGTTAATCCGTGCAATTTTCGTATTGGAAGTGCACTTTTGTACTGGAACAATATCAATTATTTTATGTCACAGGAACGAAGTGTATATCATTACATAAATATGCACAATATTAACATATTGGACATGTACAATATATAAACTTGAAATGTCTGCTTGTAGCCTTCTCTAGAGTTTTTTCCATTTGGGATCTCAATAAATCCGTTATGTTGAGCTCATAAGATAACGATGGTGGTTGAGATGTATTAGGAGAGTTTTGGTGGAATGCATGATGTAGCTCGACATCATGTTCAACCTCATCTTCTTCGGAATGGTGCGAAACATTCTCATCTTCTTCCACGATCGTGTCAACTCTTTCCAATAAATCTCATCGAGTTCGACTTTAGTGAAAATCAATGTAGAATTAACATCCAACTACAATATTAAATCGTGCAAATCATTAGTCATTCGATAAGCTAAGTCCACAATTTGTCCCCACTAAACTTTAAAAAATGGAAATTTATCTTATTNTTGACATTTCCCAATCGACCATTCTTTAAATTGTATTCGGATATTTTGTAGCAAACTTCATTTCTTGAAGTTGGAATCACTTCGAATGCCTAAATATATTGTAAAACAAATATGATTATCTCACAACACAAATTTATATATAAAAAATAATACAATTCAAGTGAATTATGTGTTCATACCATTATAGAGAGCGAAAGGCCATGCAACGAATATCGACCTAAAACTCGTTCAAGTCAAAAACTAGTTCACATCACATCACATAAACAAACAAACACACACGCATACACACACATATATAGATAGTATATAAGATAAATTGAATCTGAACTTAATTAACAATCTACTAAATTTGACAATAAAACATTAATCTTCAACAAATTTTAGAGATAATAAAGTAGATAGAACAATTACAAATATTAGATCCATTGAGTAATTATATTACAAATAGCATTTAGATTTTCAATGAATTCATTTATCCCTTAATAGATACAAATAACAGCATATACAAAATATACAAGACCATATAATTAAGAAAATAAACTTGAAAGAACTCAATAAAACGAATTTGCTAAACATCAAGCAATGAACCAAAACTCCAAAACCACCAAACCCCAATATGAATTTCCAATGTAAATATTTCAAAGAGAATTTGAATAAAAGCTACAGAAATTGATCTTTATAGTAAAAAAAAAATGTAATCTTCATTAGAATAAACTTAAAAACTCGAGGGAATGGACAAAAATAAGAAGAATATGTACAGATAAAATTGAACATAGTTTGAACACTATACATAGAACTCCTTGCTGGTTTGAAAACTTACATTGATTTTTTAAGTGTGAGCTCGTCATTTTTTGAAAATACAGAAGTTAAATTCGAATCTCAACACTTGACAGATAAAACTGTTAATTTTAAAACTCTGCACAATCTTTGGCCTTAAAAGAAGGAGAAATATTATTTTTGACTTGAATGAGAAGTGCTTGGGAATTTGAAGGAAAAGAAGATTTAATTTTGAAATTGTGAATTTGGGGAAGAAGGGTTTTACATCAGTGAATGAAAGGAAAAGACAAAATCCTTCATTTATTTGGTTAAGTAAGAGAAGGGTAAAGTGGACTTTTGAGACTTTAAAATAATTTAAATTTCTTTATTTTTTAGAAATTGGTCAAAGGCCTTTTGAACAAAATAGTATTAAGGGATCGCTGTTCCAGCTAATTCCCCATTTTTTTAACCCATCTATTTTCCTCGACACGACTCAAACCCTAGAGATGAACAAAATGGAAGGACAAAAAATTTACGCCGTCGACAGCATCGACACCGGAAACTTTAATGCCGGCATCGACCCTTGGTGTGAGCCCGACATTAGTACCCCTATCATTTGCCGTGGAAAACAGCCCCAGTCATTACGAATATGAACATAAAATCGAAGCAGGAAGCTCCGTCGCAGTCAACTTCAAATTCAACGAGAACATGTGTATCATTTATTCTTCTTAATCTTCAATTAAATTGTTCAATTTATTTGAATGTTCCGATGAATGAGTGCTTTATGAGTGTATTTTTGAAGTAATAAACCCGAAAACTATGTATTGTTGGAATCTTAAACAAATTTACCTAGGAAGCCATTAGAAACCACTTGGAAGAGTACTAGTTGCCCAGAATGTCTTCGTCGTGCCTCTGGTCTTGAAATTTTATTCTGAATTTCATCTTATTCAAATGAATAAATTGGGAAAAAAATTATTTATGTCATGGAGAAATCTGTGTCCCCCCACCAAATTTAAATTCTTTTAATACATACCAATTATGAATTATTCAGATGTTTTGCTGCTTATTTTGTCGTCCCAATTGACTTGGGGACGACATGCCATTTTTTCGAGACTAATATAGTTGAAAGAGTGGAGCAACAAAATGAAAAATTAAGGCTTTTATTTATATTTCGAGAGTTAGTTCAATTATTTTTGATATAAAACAGACAACCTTCATTGTTGGGTTAGAAAGAGTACGAGAAGAATTTGACAATCACAGATACAAGTTACGTTTTGTTTTTTATAGTAACATACGAGTTTTTTTTCAAAATAAATAACTATTTTTATCTAAAAATTAGAAAGTGGTATATTTTGGCTATGTTTGAGTCCCATTTTTATGAAAAAATTAATTTCGTTATAGTGATTTTTTGAAGAATGTGAGGTTAAAAAGTAAGAAAAATTTTGGGTTTACGCACAAATTATTTTATCAAAAAATCTATGGCTGATAATGAATTTTTAGATAATGGAACTCAAACATGGACTTTTAAGTTTGAAATTAATGAGTTACGTCGAAGTAACTTTTTACTTTTTAAAAATGCCATTATAGGAACAAAAGCTCCTTACACTAGTGAAGCAACAAAAAGATCTGCCATTGAGACATTTATTTCAATAATATTATGAGATAAAGATACTCCATCGAGTTTGGAATTTACTTTCTAATCCCATTAAGGAGAGTAGCAATTAGCATGGCCTTTGGTTAGCAAAAAAGTTGCCATGAGTAAGTCAACGCAAGGATTCGAAGGCAATTCTTCATGCAATAAACACGTATCTTACTTTAATAGTTGCAATTTTTTGTGAACCAAAAACGTATCTTACTCCGTTAGTCGTGACATTGATGAGAATGTATGATAGCAAGTAAGCTATAAAATATAGGGTATAGTTTGATACATTAATCGTCTATTCGATACCTTTATATGATTCCACGATCACTACATGAAAAATATGTTAGTAAAAATTTATTAACCCAATCACATATGTCAAAATGTGTGGTACGGAATCGAATATTGGTAAAAACTAATGCTACGAAATTTATATGGAATGTGTGATGGGACTTGGGCATTACAGTGGAAACCACTTTTGATTTATTCTCCTATCATACGACAAATTTTGAAAAGCAACAATCATAATTAGGTAAAAGATTATTCTAGAATGTTGGAATTGCACCCTAATTAATTAAAAGATTTAACCATAGGAAATTTAATATTAGAAGAGTAATCAAGAAGATCACAACAAGAATCTTGATTCTAGTAGTCTTCCCTTTGTTCTTTAATGGCAAAATTATTAGCGCTAGTTTGATTTTGATACTTTGAGATTTGCTTCTTTTAAAAGTTTATTTTTTTGTTGAATTTTTTATTACAAAGTGGGAAAATTTTATGGAAAAATGTAAATTTTTTTTTTTTTTTAAATGTGCGGTTGAAAATGACAGTGGAAGAGAAGTGATTCTTAAAAAATAAAACTAAAAGAAGGGCTCAATTAATGATAAAATAATTTTAATCAATATTCACATATCATCTCACTTTAATTTGGGTTTGGAATTTCCAATAATTTTGTATATAATCTACATTTATTTAATTTTGAAATGAAAGTGTGCTTCCAAAGTGCGACTTCTCGGTGAAAGTGGTGCATGCGAAGTTATTAAACCGAATTTAGAAGTCTTTTCGTGCAAATTGAGCATAGCAGAGTTGGGAGTTAAAGATTTACAGCGAGAGTAGTAATATATAAAAGAAAAAATATTAACTTATGAACAGGAAATTTTTATAATATAATTTGAAATTTGATAGCAAAAGTGCTGGTAAGACGTTCGAGAGCACTAATTTTGAAATCTTAAAAGTTATATAGTGTGCTCGTTCGAGAGCACTATAGTTAGAATCCATTTAGCCATATATTAAATTTTTCAGACAAAAAAAATCTTTTTCTGCTACACAGAAATCACAGTCCCACATCTTTGAAGAGATTTCTATTCAGCAAATGAACAACTTCAAGCAGGGAAAAAAAAAAAAAAAAAGAGAGAGAGAAGGAAAACCAGAAAAGGGAGCCAATCAAGGGATCTATTTTCCATTGAGTCATACGTGATACGTCCAAGTTGTATCGTCGATTTTCGTTTGAGGTTGTACATAAGGTAAAACATGATGAAGATGTAGAGTCAAGCTTCAAGTCTCGCCCATGAGTACTAAGACATTTCTTTATTTTTAACATGATTTTAATTCTTCTTAGATTATTAATCTATTTAACTAGTTTATTTAATTTAAAAGATAAAAAATAAACATGCTCCTTTTGGCTCCTAGACTCGCATTAGCCGTCTTTTGGTAACTAAGTCCGCATAAGTCAAAATGGGTTAGCATTCTTCATATGAGGCGTTTTTACATGCTTCACACCTAAATGTGTCTTTTTCACCTTTAAAATCGTTGTTTTATCTAATGAAGAAGATTATTACAAGGCAATCTCGTGCCGCCCACATACTAAAAACACTCAACATATCATTTATATGATAAAAAAAAAAAAATTACTCTATCCTTCTACATGTCAAAGAGTTAAGGAAGTAAATGCCTACACCACATACTAAAAAGACTAACCATCTAATAGATTCTATTACAAAGTTTTAACAATTAAGCCCATCTTTTCATCCCACTTCAAGAGTATTTTTCTCTTGTTTTTTATGTCCCACGATACACTTATATATACCCCTCCAACGCTTCACTACCTCCACCATCCACAACCCCAATCATTGTTCCCTCAGTACTTGAGCAAAAAGGATTTCTTAGTTCTTTCCTAATAAATAAACAAAAAAATAATGTCCGGCGTTTGGGTATTCAAGAATAATGGGGTGATACGCTTGGTTGAAAATCCAGGAGCCGAGGAAGAGGGCAATAATAGCGCCGGTAGTTCAAGGAGAAAGGTTTTGGTACACTTGCCAACAAACGAGGTAGTGGCGTCGTATAAATCTCTTGACCAAATTTTGACTGGCTTGGGTTGGGAGAGGTATTATGGAGGTGATCCGCAGCTCCACCAATATCACAAACATTCTTCGATTGATCTCATTTCTCTACCAAGAGACTTTTCAAAATTCAACTCAATTTACATGTATGATATCGTTGTTAAGAATCCGAATATCTTCCACGTCCGTGACATGTAGATTTGGTTAGTTCTAGGTCTTGAACGATTGTAACACATAATGTTTATATGTGTGTAGGGTTGAAATGGCAAGTGAGATTCATAGACTAATATGCCCACGTTACGAGTACCTCAATTACCTAGTGGATGTGGCTCGACAGAGATTAGGTAGAGGATTGAATGGTCCAGATTACCGTACAATCATGGGTAGTTTGTCATGTGTGTTAGAAAACAACTTCGCTTTCAGTTTCTATTATGTTCCATGGAATGAATATAAATGAATGATCCATGTACGAGTGAAGCATGCATGAAGGCGCTCTCTCTCTCTCTCTGTACACGCGCACATATAATTTCAAGTGATGCAACTTAAATACCTTCATAGAATACGTGGTACATGAATTTGACAGTACTTGACAGTTTTAAAAAAATAAAAAGAAACTAAAACTTTGTTTATATTTGATTAGTACAACTTAAATACAGTATACTTTTTTAACGTATATTGGAGGGAAGGGAGTTACCAATCCAAGAACCCTTAACCTCAGATATGAAAACAACGATCCCAACAAATTACGACAAGGTACTATGAAGGTGATCCTCCTCTACAATAACACACATTCTGGTGAGGATGAGTTCGGATAACGAGAATTTCAAGTGTTTGTCGTGGGCTAGAGATCAAGGTGAAAGAGAGGATCATTCTGCAGATGAGATTGAAAGGTGCCGAGGAGATCATGTGTCGAATCCCATCTCTTCTAAGGACCCTGAAGGGGCAGCAATGAGTTTGCCCTTTGACGAGAGGATTGACAGTTTTTTCAATGGGAAATAGAACTGAGGAAGAGGAGAAGGCTGGAGTTTCAGGGCAGGATGACGAGATCGAGGAGGATCTACCTAGTAAGTCTAATTAAGGATGTAGGAAGTTACAATTTGTTGTTGTTACGTGCTGAAATAATTATTGTTCACATGAATTCACTCACGTATTGTTAAACATTTGTGCCTCGTCTGTTGAGGCACATTGAGCAATAAATGCCTCGGCAATCGAGGATCGCATAAGAATTGGAGCATGCATAACCCTAATACTTGGCTAGAAATATCCTTGGAAGATTCGACCAGCAACATAACCAAAGGCCTCAATTATAGACGAAAGCTATTGCAAACTCTGATAGAATTATAACAAGGACTCCAGTACGCTAAACCCATGTGTGCACGCAATAGATAGCTAGACAGTTGTCACAAAGCACGAACCTCAACAAACTTTGAAAATAAAACTTAATCTTGACTTCAAACATAGGGTGTGTTTGAGCCACATTATTTTGGAAGAATGTATTCTAGAATGGTGGATTGATGGAGAATGTGTGGTTGAAAAAGAATGAAAAGTTATTGATGTGATGGAAAATATTATTTTATTGAAGAGTGTGTGGTTGAAAACGAGTAGAAGAATGGGAATGAAAATTTTAATTTGTACCAAACAGGGACATAATATCATGGGAACATAAACTCTCGAAATGATCGAAATGCCCCTAGTAAGCTTATAAATGAGGCTATTGTACAAGGAAAAAAGGATTAAAAATATAATATCCAAACTTCAACCCTAAATAGTCTCCTCGAATTAATACATATTTGCAGTAAAACCTCTCCAACATTAAAATAAACTCAGATCGAGCACTTTCCATCCAACACAACGCCAAAATCCCCAAAAGAGAAAAAAAACCCTTGCCGAAATTTGTCACATTTATACTTTTAATTAATTTGATTGTGTAGACTCGAGATACGTCTTAATTATGAATATAACAATATTATATCTATACGGCTCACTTGATAATGACGTATATGAAAATTTCTAAAGGACTAAAGGTGACAAACAAATGATATATTCTCCAAAACTATATTTTCAATTAAGCTCATGTTTGGTAGAAATTAAAATTTATGTTTTAATTTAAGTTGCAGTCAACAATAAATTTTAACCACATATTTTGAAATCCACGATTTTTCAGCCACACATTTCATCAACTTTTATCAAATCTGTTAAAAATCTGATTTTAATTCCCATCAAACATGGGCAAAATTGTAAAGATCATTATGTTGGGAACGTTCCAACACATTATATGAATTGAAATAATCCGAAAACATGTGGTATAAATGCCATAATGAATATTCGTTAAAAATAGGTTATAAAAATAACAATCTATGTCTATGTGGTTTCAAAAGAAAACAAATATTAAATTTGTATTTGTGACTATTTATATTGATAGTTTACATTTAATTGGAATTCATGAAGAAATCAACAAAACTGCATATTATTTGAAAAAAAATTTGAAGTGAAAGATTTGGGTAAAAATCAAATTTTATCTTGAGTTACAGATTATACATTTCAAAGAGGGATTATTTATTCAACAATATTCATATGTAGAAAAGGTACTAAAACACATTTTTTTTTATTGATAAAGTACATCTACTGGTATCACATATGGTTATTCGATCATTTGATGTGAAAAAAGATCAATTTTACCTAATTGAAGATGGAGAAATGGTTCTTGATCGTGAAATATCATACATTAGTGTATTTTGAAGCATCAATTTATCTTGTAAATTGTAATCGAACATATATAATTTTTTTTACCAACTCAAGTATATTGGAGTAATGTTACACACACTTTTTGTTACCTATAATAGGTACTATTGATATGTGATTATTTTTATTAATAAAAATTGAATTTAGTGAGATATGTAGATGAAGGTTATCACTTTGATCCACATAACATTAAATTGCTAATATGATATGTGTTTATACGCGGTGGAATAGCTCTGTCATGGAGATCCTTGAATCAAACTTTGATAGCAATATATTCAAATAATTTTGAAATTATTACAATCCATAAAGTAAGTCAATAATGTATATGAATGAGGAACATGTCATATCATATCCCTCATGCACATTAATTTCAACAAAAAATAGTTCAACAATATTATATGAAGACAACATATCTTGTATTGCACAACTCAAAGGAGTCTATTTTAAAGAAGATATGACAAAGTATATTTCTTCAAAGTTCTTCTATACACCTAAGCTAAAGAAGACTAATGATATTGATATTCAACAAATTCACTCAAGTGATAACGTTGCTAATTTATTCACAAAAACATTGTTTTTAATAATCCAAAAATAACTAAACTATTTCTTCCTTTGATATTTTTATCCCACTTGATTTTCATCAAACAAGATTTTTAATGAGGTAGATGTAATAGTCATTCAAAAGGGAAAATTGTAACTTAAATACAAATTAATGAATGATCATTGTATCCATGCAACCTTAATTATTATGCTTATTGTACGACTACAATACTAATTTTCACCTATAAATTTAGAACTTTTGTTCTCAATAAAATACATACAAGTGCATTGACTATATATTTTTCTTCTCTTTTCTCTTATATATTATAACATAGGCAATTAATTATTTGAATTGTCATCATATAAATTCTAAATAGTCAACATAAATGTTATAATTTATATCATTTACATTAATTTGCAACAAGTTCTAAATATATGTTCATTATATGAAAATTCAAATCTTACCATAATTATAAATATAATATTAATAATTTTTAAAGAGATAATATTAAAAATTAAATATTAGGTTTAACTACGTGTAACTTGTATATGATAATGCTTACAAATATTTGATGGACATAAATTTTAGAATTTGTTGCAAATGAATGATTTATTTAAAATGTTTGTAATTATCAGTTGGAAATAAATTGAATATTAAGGGTATTGTTGATCATAAATTAAAAAATGCAAGGGCAAATGGAGAATCGAATATTTTCCACCTACTCACACATTTATGTATTGTAGATCAAAGATTTAATATATTCAGACCATAGTTTTCATGACTACACCGAATATTAATTACATGAAAAGATCATAATATTTACTAACTATCGTATACATTTCTCAACTTTTTTCATTGCATTCTTATTTCTAATTAATGTTAGTTGTCTTGATGACAATTATGGTCACAATTTCAATGAGGCGAAGTAAAGAGACTTATTTTTCCTCGTAATTTTTACATAAGATAAAAGAATAGAAATAAAAATTAAGATTATATATATATATATTAAATCACGCTAACAATATTTTTGGATGAAAGAATACGAGATTTTTTAGTTAACAAATGATTAAAGTAAGAATATGATTTAAAAAATTAATGATATAAATTAGACAATAAATAAAGATTAATGACTTTTAATATAATTAAAATGTGATGTATTTATAAAAAATAAAAATATGTAATGTCAAAACAACCATCCTATTCCAATTCCATGGTTGATACAAAGATTATTTCTAGCCAAATTTGGTTTAAGAATTTTACAACAATTTAATTACTAGCAATACTTAAAACACATTTCATCTCAAACTGCTGGCCGCTGACAAATCCAAAGGAATTATTAATTAAACATGAATTTCCTTGATATATAATTTGATCCTATTAGATTTAGGAATATATTATAATAATCAAGTAAAGAGTTAATGGTTTGTCAAAATGAAGATATAATAAAATAATGAAACTCTCATTTTCTTGCTTCTAACCAAAATGAAAAACATACTAAATTAAAATTTAAATGATTATAAATAGTGAGATCTCTAAAAAGGTGAAGATAATAAGTTGATAGTAATTTTGGATCCTACAAAAAAATATATGAATAGAAACATATTTCATCAGCTTCATTAAAATATAGGGAGCAATTCACAAACACAGTTGATAATTTTATTAATCTCAGACTTACTTTTAAACTTTTTTGTACTCATAATACTATTTTTTATCCTTTTTATTTTAATTGTTTTAAGAAAATTATGTAACACAATGTCTTATATTTTATAAAATTACGTTACACAGTGTGTAAAATTATGTTATATGTATTTAACCATCTTCGTTTCCATTGCAGCCGTCAACATCACTTATAATACATTGTATTACACATATTTTGCCATCTATTTTCACTATCATCGTGGTCAACACTTGGTAGCATTTGGTGTTATACTACCATTGCCACCATCCCTCAACGTGTAAAATTAATTATTATACTACCATTGTCAGCCCACCACTTGTAAAATAAATTGTTATATCTTCACCACCACCATATATATATTCCCGTCGATGGTAATATAACATGTTGCACCTCTACTACCGTTACCACCATTGTCCCATCATCGCCATAAAGCATCACCTTTAAAACCTTTCCCTAATTGAACCTCCACTCCACTAACAACTATAAACAGGGAAACTCGCATTGTCACAAATTATAATTTCTAGCTATTATTTTTTACATTTACAATATTTGTCAGCTAACGGAATAGCTTCGCTATCTTTCATTTAGGCCCTATTAAATTTGAGAAGTTTCTAATCAACCCAAAAATTTCTCAAACTCGCATATATGATATATGAGACACATCATATTATATAAAAATATGGTATGTAACATTATTAATAATAAAATATTTTAATTCTCAATAAGATTGTTGAGCTCTTGTTTGATGGCCATTATAAAGAGAAATTGGGAAAAAATGATGTTTTAAATAGTGATTTTTTGGATAATGTAATTAAAAAGTAACGAAATATTTTGATTTTACATGCAGAATATATTGTTGTGTGAATCTTTGGTTGAAAATAAGTATGAGAAATAAATAGTTTTCATTTAAAGAGAGTCAAACATAAATACCTTCGTAATTTTACTAGGGATTGATGGTTGTACAAGGTGACACGGGCTCTTTTACTAGTAAGGGTGTGTTTGAGTCACATTGTTTTGAAAGAATATATTTTGGAATAGTAGATTGATGAAGAATGTGCTGTTGAAAAAGAATGAATTTTTTTTTGATGTGATGAAAAATATTATTTTATTGAAGAATATATGGTTGAAAATGAGTAGAAGAATTATAATGAAAATTTTAATGTGACTCAAAAGAGACTAAGGGCCTGTTCTCTTTACC